>RJWM01001668.1:51506-148508 GCA_004363535.1 Dasyprocta punctata | reverse complement strand
ATGCCTTGTATTTTCTGCTTAGGAAAATACAATGCCTTCTCTTACGGTTGTCTTAAGAGGAGGCCAATGCACACAACCTAACACCGAGCATGCAGGAAACCAGTTCCGGTTGCTGGGCTTCAGCATTCATCCACTGGGGAGCCAGGAAACTTCTCAGGACAGGGAGCACAATGCCAGGCCTTGTGAGGGCTGCTGCAGCGGAGAGGCCAGACGGTGGGAGCCGGAGCCAACCGCAGACCAAGGAAATGAACCTTGCAAGTCCAGATCCTCGAAATGTCAGCTGCACAGGGCCCTGGAGCTCCTGCAGGAGTCCAGTTTCCCCCAGAAACAAGGACCGTGGGCTTTCTGCGTAGGTGGGAACAGATGCGCTCAGTCCTCCCTGCAAGGATGCAGGCCTCTTTGTTGTGTGAGCGCTGCAGGTCACAGCACACACACGTGGGTGCCCTCCCAGCCTGCTGCATCATGCAAGAGGGCCACTTCCACTTCCTCCCTACACAGAGGCCAGCCCTCGCCTCTGCCCTTTTCTGGTGACAACTGCGGAGACACCCTGGAGGGAAGATCCTAGATAAGAAGAGGATAGAAGTCAGCCCCTATGCCACATAAACCTTTCAGTTTGGTCACCTCTGTATAGCCCTGTGCTGCACAGTCAAAGACAGCAGCCCAGAACACATGCTGTATCTCCTTACAGAGAGGAACAAATTTACACTCCATTCCCAGCTATCATGAGTTACACAAACAAGACGGAAGACTACTGCTGGCCTGTAATCCCAGCCCTCTGGGAGGCTGACACAGGAGGGTAGCAAGTGTGAGCCCAGTCTGGGCAACTCAGCAAGACCTTGTAAAACAAAACAAAACAAAACAAAACAACAAAACAAAACAGCTGCAAATGTAGCTCAGTGCAAAGGCTCTGGGTTCTGTCCCCAGTATCTCAAAACAAAACAAAAATAAGACTATTAGAAGTCAGTAGAAAGAAAGGTGGGAGTGTTCCACGGGAAATGAAGATGAGAAAGACAGAGCCCTCTTCAGATCCTAAAACGGAAATCTAAATTCGCTCCTTCGGTGTAACAACACACCAAGGAGTTCTGGGAACGTGTTATTTCTACCTAAGGATCCAGCATCGCTGCCACAAATGGGAGAAAATGGCCGAGGGTGACACCTACACCTATCGAGGTAGGAAAACAAGGATAAGTGGAAAAGGCTGTATTTCCGATGCCAGTACCCTGAAGTCAGCACTCGGGGCAGTTGCAGACAGCGGTGCAAACAAAGGCACACCTTGTATGGGAGCATGATTAACATCACAGACATCAAAGATTTAAATATTTCTTACGACAGCGTTCCAGCAGATGGCAGCGTATTGAGAAAGGGCATCTTTGTAAAAGCTTGCTGTGATGCTTATGGCCCCAAATCTGGACCTTATCAAAAAGGGGGGAATAACTGAGTACCCTAATTGAAGGGGCTCCGTGAAATCAGAGGTAATTTCCATTTTTTAGAACTAGAATTCTCAGTGCATTGCATCTTAACATCACAAAATAGGAAGGATAAAGAGAATATATGGAGGGTGCCTCAAAAATCACCAATTTCATTTGCCCCGTCTCGTTTCTTTTAATTGCTTCTAATTCAGTGTTCTCCAAAAGTAAGCTTTTACTTTTTAAGGTAATAGAGTGTTATTCTCTTGTGCTCTCCAAAGAAATGAAAAGGGGAAATTGCGTGCATTGTGGCTGCACATCATGCTTTTACAAATTTGTGCAATTTCTATTACCAAATCATAAATATTTAAGGGCATGCGTCCAAACCATCACACAGGAAAATTCTATATTGGACACTTTCAAGTGAATATGTCTTTTAGTAAACACTGTTTGTGCCATTATCTAAATCATAGAAAAATAGCCCATATTTCAGATTCTGAAAATTGGGTAAATTAAATGTTGGTTTGCACAGCATGAGGTAAGTCTGTCTTCCCCTCATTTTCCCACTTCTGCTTTTTTGTCAAGTAATGGAGAGACGGACAATTCAAGCAAACATCCCTTGCTTTTGGAAAAAAGCGAGCCAGGTGTGAGAAGTTTTTCTTATAGTCCTGCAATCTTATACTCCCACAGACACTGAATTATTAATGGGGAAAAGAGAGAACAAATAACCTAGAGAGGGTTGTTGGCAGCCATTGTTTGAAGTTCATGGTGTTACACAACACTGAGCATGTCCAATTCACCTGCCAGGCGCTATCTGATTCTTACTCTAGAGTTCCATTTTCCTACTTCGATCTTATCCAGCATCTGGCTGGGTGATGGTCCATGTCAAAGGATGCAGATCTTCTTTTTATGCCATTAAACTTTGGGATCTGGTTATGATATCATGCCTCATGTATTTTCATCTACTAAATGATCATAATAGCTGGTTTTCTGTTCCCTGTAGAATCCAGGGTTGTGCTGGGAAAGGAAACGGAAAAATTAGGATTTTATTAGTCTCGCGAGTGTTCTATCCTTCTGTCCTCCTGGGCCTGCCTGGGACTCTCCCCTCATCTCACGTGTCAGACAGAATGGCATTAGGAACACTCAGTCCACACGCTACTTCAAAGGAGGTTCACTGCTTTCTTTACTCTTGGGTTGAATTTTCTAGACTCTGAGCTTAAACAGGCAAAGGACTGCTGTTTTAGCATTTATAGTGAAGTTCCAGCTAAGGAACCAATTCAATGGAGGTGCCTTTAAGAGGGCACAAACAAGGGCAGAGGGACAAGGTCAAGGCACTAGTGAGCAGGACCACATGATCCAATCATTCTGGCTGCTAAGTAAATTGATTTTTCTCCCTGACTACATGGTGCTCTTTAGTGAATTGTTTTTCTCCTTTACTTTTGGGGAGATGATCCTATTTAGGCAGCTGACTCTAAATTTTTCGATTAAAAAAAAAAGCATTCTCAAACTAGGTTCTTAAAATGATGTCTGGGATCTATTTCAAAATAATCTGCCCTTGATAATTAAACTATCTTAAATGTACCTAGCAACTCGTGAACATGGAAAATCCTGAACTTGACTCAAATCATGAGCCATTGTTCTGAACAGTCAACTTCTTCTAGGATGTCAAACATAAGAAATACGATAACTGAACAAACAGTCCACTAAGTACTTAAAACTGTGCAACTCTGATGCAAATCTTTTTGCATGCTATAAAATATAATCTATATACCGAACTCGTGTATACAAGGTAAGTTCCTTTTCAAATTGGAATCAGAAAAGGAGAAAATGGCAGAGACACAGGCAGGCAGAGGGTGTGTGCATCTTTTCTTGTCTCCGGTGTCAGTTAAGTTAAAGACAACCTCTTGGCATAAAGCAGATTGATTCAATTCCATTTGAAAGTCTGAGGTGAGAGGTAAAAAGTCTATTTCTGGATAGGCTAATTCAGCAAGCTGCACACTTGAAAGAAAAACAAAAACACACCCAGGGTTTTGTAGAATTATAAACCCAGAATTTTATAAACCCCTGATTTCTGCTGGGGCCTCTTGGAAGCAACTCTTGCTTTGCTTTGGGCAAAAGATCTGATTTGGATTTCTTCTTACTTAGACTCTCCCAGCTAGAGGAAAACAAGGATTGCTTCATTTTTGCCAAAGAGTTAAAAAAAAATTCTCTTCTATCATATAATTACACTTCAGCACCAGCAAAGGCAATTTAGGTTTGAGGTACATTTCAGTTGTTTGGGGACTAATTCAAACTTTCTCTTACCTCTTCTCAGAACACCTGAAAAACGTAAAATAACACAGTCTCACAGCACACCTTTCTGCTAAATTCTTGGTAAGTATTACCACGTAATCTTCACGAGCTAGCAGAAGCCTCCACAAGACAAGCTGCTAGGGTCCTGCCTGGGTTTCCTCACTGTGTGATGCAACCAACTCCAAACTACTGAGTTTTGGTTGCCACATGTGAGGGTTCCTTCCCATTGGAGCCCCCATTAGGAGGACACACCTCCCCTGCTGGGTGCCCAGAAGCTTGTGAAGATGTGGCAGTGCAAAGAACTGGCCCCCTTTACCTCAAGGCAGTGTTGACCCTGGTGCACCAGTAGCTCTGGAGCTCACTGGGTGACTGAGCTGAGGTTAGAGTTCAGTTGAAATCACGGCCTCCGTCACCTTCCAACTTGACCTTGAGCTCTTCCTCAGAAAAACACCTCATGAGAATCTCGGGCTCTAATTCTAGGGACCCTGGTCTGTGACACTTCAGGAATCCTCGGGAAGCAAATTAACATGATCGTGTGTTATGCAAATGCCATCAGTGCTTAGACCCAGGGATGCAAGCGGATGTGTGACAAGGTGAGCATCACACAGAGGAAAAATGGAAAGGATTGCACGGAGAAACAGGAAAGCTGGGGCTCACATCTCCCACTTGGGCATCCAACTTAACAGACAAAGCATCCTTTCATTCCCAAAGACTCATTTCCCAGTTCAATCCACAGAACATCTTCACAAGACATTTTCCATCCGTGTCTTTAAATAAGAACACAACACCAACCTGTGCCTGACAACGAGGCTCTTTTCCCTATTACTATGGTCTCTAGCTGGTATGAGGCAAGCTGGCTTTGTGTTGATTTCTTCTTGATACACAATAGTCCTAAATTCCAATTAACAAAATTAAAAAACACACCAGGTTAAAGTTAAAGTGGGTCCTATCCACACATCTGATGATGCTCGAAGTTCAACTGATAGCACACCAAAAAGAAAAGCATCATTAATCCTTTCTTTCAATAATTAAAAATACAACATGAATCAACTACTCCCATTGGGAAGAATCTGCCTCTGTTGGCTCAGGCAAGCAAAGTGCCTTGATTTATAGATGCCTTGGTAGCTTCCTAGTCCTTCATCTTACACATTCATCTCCCTCTGGTTTGTCCCATAAAGCTCCTGTCCTGGGCTAACTCATAAGCCTAGGGGTATTGTGAGGGTGGAAGGGATCCTACAAACGTGCTGCATCTCCTGTGAGTTTCCTTTCTGCAGGTATGTGCTTGTCTGATTACCTATGAGAGTTCCCTTCTGGGCAGACTTCAAGGCTTTGCCTAGTGGTCACACTAGATCCTCTTTTCCTAATGGTAGACTGATGAGCAGCCCATACTGGCTGACATCCTCGAATTTCCTTGCTAAACTGAAAACTTCCTTACCCACAGTGTGAATGAGACGAATTTTCTCTCCCTCCCTCTCTCTCTTTTTCTCTTCCTCTCTCTCTTTTGTGATAGTCTTGCTATGTTGCCCAGGCTGGCCCCAAACTCCTGGCCTCATAGGATCCTGTCTCAGCATCTCAAGCAGATGGGGCTACAAGTGTGCACCACTGTGCCCAGCTGTTGCAATTTTTAAAAAGCATTATTTTCTTTTGTTTTAAAATTTATTGTCCATCCCCGGTGCCGCAAAAAAAAAAAAAATTTTTTTTTGCCCTCCAAACAATCCTGCTGAATAACAATGTTGGGATATCCTTGGTGACAACTGATCAGTTCACAGGTGGAGAGCCAGCTAGGAGCAGAGTTGCAATAAGAACTTTGTTTTACCAATAGGATTTGGGAGACACAGACCCAGCTGGCAATCTCAGCTGTGCCTCCTGTTTAACTTCTCAAGTCAAGATATTTCTGGGAGCTGGGAGTGTAGCTCTGTGGTACAGCACACGCTTACCATGCACAAGGGCCTCGATTCAATTAGAGAAAGGGAGAGAGAGACAAAGACAGAGGGAATTAGGTGAGAAGGAAGGAGAAAAGGAAGCAGAAGGAGGGAGGAAGGAAAGGAAGGGAAGGAAGGGAAAGGGAAAGGAAAGGAAAAGGAAAAAAGGGGAAGAAAATAAAGACAGAAAGGAAAAGAAAAATTCTGCAAAGATGATAACACAGTAACATCTTCACAAAAATATTGAGAAAAATAAAATAAAAAAAAATAGCATATAGAAAATTCTCCAGCAAGTGACACCTAGTAGATGCTTAATAAATATGAATAGTCTTCCAACTTGTTGGTCTCTCTGTACTGTTTCCACCAACTGAGAAGTTCTTGCGCAGCATGGTAGGAAAGGTGTAACTCCACCGAACACAGTGGCAGGAAGCGGTCTGGGGAATGTGAGTGCTGGGAACTTGAAGGTCCACACAGCGTGAGCTCTGAGGGGTCCCTGCTCAAAGCGGCCTACCTGGTGGTCGTCCGGATGGTGTTTTCTTTCGTGTGATTGTGCTCTTTGCTCACTTTCTCTGTAAGAAGAAAGCATGAAACATACACCTCTTAGGTGGTGCTCATTCAAATTTCAACTTTTAAGATTAAACTGAAACACCCCTAACATCTCTCTGTTTCATTGCTTTCTTTTATTTTCCTTTTTAACCCTCCCAACCCCTCCTGTCTTACTGAGAAAGATGCCTCAAGACCAAATAGACCATATCCACAAAAATATTTCACTGGAAAACAATCAAAAGGAACTAGTTAATAAATTTCAGGTGTGTTGTCTGATTTTAATCAAGTCTCGGAAAATGTACACACACATATAGACACACAACACACATGCAAATGTGTGTACAGTGACAGTTATTTCTATTCTATCTTTTCCCAGCTGAAAATTTCTGCTTTCCTGATTCAGCAGGAAAACTGCAGTTGTTGCAACTGTCCTGCCTCTGGCTTTGATAACAACCTTTACTTATTCTGCATTGTTAGGCTCCTTTGTGAGAGGGGCCATAAAAACAGTCAGAAGACCTCTTGATGCTGCCGTCATCAACTGCTTATTCGGATAAATGTCACCAGGGACAAGAACACACCATTAGACAAGAAGAGGTAAACCTTCCCTTAGTGCATCCTGATGTCTGCGCCTCCGAGCTGTCAGAAATGATTTAATTAGCTTTCAAGAACACAGAACTTGATCTCTGGCCTTCCCAGTCCAGCTCAGATGTGAGGATTCTACCCAGACCATCATAGCTCTCAATGCCTTCGTTCAAGTATTTAGAGAAAACCTGGGCAACTGAATGAGGGTTTCACATTTTAATGGTAGGCAAGACAAATTCCTAATCTTGTGAATTTTGGGAGAAATGTAAACAAAGTTTTATAACATCTGTCCCACGCTTCGCAATGCTCATCTAAACCCGTAGCATGCATGTTTCCATGGACGGTTTCTTTCTGTTCCTCAACAACGACAAAAAAGGTAAATTCGGATTGCCAGCCAGGATTCTCATAGAGCAGGAAGTGGAGGTTAAATGACGTGTCTGAGGTCACCCAGGCCCTGACAGCACCGGGGTGAGAATTCTCAGACACCAAGTTCTTACGTAGCTGATACGAAACTGTGACTATGTACTGCTACAGACAGGAACTTTCTGAAAAGAACCATTCAAGTCTCACTTCTTGCTAATTTCATTAAGTGGTCATTATCAAAGTGGTACTGTTTTTCGATATGTTTTTAGCCTTTAAAAGTGAACTCTCATGAGGTTTTGGAGGTTGCAAAGACTTATGTGTATATAAAGTTTATTCAGTTGATGATTTCTATGACTGCACAGATCTGTGCAAATACAGTCTTTGTTTGAGAATGTGGGGCCACCATGTTCACGTGATACCTACCTAGACAGGGGTGTCACCAAGCCCATGAGAAGGTGAACTGTGAGATTTTAGTTTCCTTTACTCTTTTAGTATTTATCTTGCAGTGTGGGGGGGTGATTAATATGGTATTTAATGAGTGTTTTGATATCCATAACAAAACAATTAAATATTAGGAACAAACTCTATTGATGAGGAAACTTCAGCACAAAGGCCAATAAAAAGTGAACATTATACATGCACATATCATCCATCTCAAGCATGCTCACAGAGTAACGGCATATTAAATTTGTCAGGGACAAATGGCATGGGACTTAGAAGAGTTGATGAAAGTGAAAAGTTTGGTTTTAGGATCCTCGACTATTTCATCAAGATACTCCACGGGGCTGGCAATAATTCCACTTGTGAAATCCAAGAGCTCTAAGTAGAAATTGGTTTACTGAAAATGTTCTCTGAAGCAGTAGCTGGAAACAGTCCTCATGCTTTCATTTTTCGCTTTTCCTTTCTTTGTTTTGGTAAGAAACAAAACCTCATTAATTTAGACCACACTAATTTGGAACCCATGGTAATTTCATCACTACTGGAGTAAACTGAAGTCTATCTTTTGTACATTAAAAAAAAAAAGGCTGTTAATCAGATCAACTGCCTAAACACAATCAGGTGAGGTGTTGATCTCAGTCAACAGCGATCATTTGCACAAAATTGCAGAGTTTCAATTTCAAATGATCCTTTACCATTTATGAAAGCAAGTTGGGCACAGATTTCACTTGGCAGCACTTTATTAGCTGCTAGTTTGGGTGACAGTGTGCCTGTAAAAGTAACAAAATCGATTTCTGTCTAGAAAATTCTATCATGTGGGTTGGTTTTAAAAAAAATTAACAAAAAAAATCTATTTAGAGGGGCCTTCCTCCCAATGATCCCCAATGACTGACATCTTTCTGTGGTTAAACGTACCCGACAATTGAAAGAGAAGCTCAGAAGCCATCTTCACAGAGATGTCCTGACTGAAGAGGTTTCTCTCTGGGGGTACTCTGCCCTCCGGGATCTTCTGTAAGGGTTCAGTTTTCTCACGCCCGATTAAAGTGCTGTAGCCAACATTCCGGTTGGGTGACACAGAGACATGCGAGTCTTGGATGTCAACTTCCATGGGCTCCTCCTTAATCTTCACCATCTGTGTCTCCTTGTAGCTCTCGGCTATAAGCAGGTGAAGGAAGAGAAACAGAAACACCACCACTGTGTTGCTTAACTGCCAGCCAAACTCAGTTTCTAAATACAAAGAGAAGCAAGAGCCATGACACTGACACCATTGGTTCAACCCATTTCGCTTCCCGGAAAGGTCAGAAAGAAACTTCGATGTCACCTCCACAGAAACTAAGTAGCATGCCCAAGACACACAAGTAGCAGCTGAGCCAGACCTGGATCTCCAGATCTAAAACTTGGGTCTGGCCACCCCAAGATGTCCTTTCCTCTCTACCATGCTCCATGTACAAACACTCTCCATGGTCGGTGTTGGCTTTTGTTTTATAACTTGCTCAATTTCAGCAGATCAAACAAGAGCAAGCACGGTAATGTTATGATTTCCTCCCTCTATTTTTAAACTTCAGATCAATGTTTTTTTTCCTCTTTCTTCGAAGGCACCTAAATTATTAAAGGGTAAGGAGGGTCAATTTAAGGAGAGATTTTTTATCTCAATGGAAGCTACTAATCCTTTAAGACCACCTAGGAAGTTAATTGCAGCCCAAGGATTAACACCTAGAAAAACAACAATCTCATGGGCTGTAATTTACTGAGTGCTCTTCCTTTAGGTGTGGCAGCTGGATGCTCTGTCTGTAATCTGAAACACATTTGGTTTGCAAGTGGAAGTGTCCATGTCTACATGTCCCTTAGAGCTAATGACAGGATATCTTTGAATCGAAGGTGGGCCATCAGCTCAGGTGCTAATTTGGGCCACTTTAAAATAAGGTTGCACTTTCTAAGGCTGCACTTTCAAATCAATAGACATTCATTAGTAACGACTGTGTAGACAGCATTCTGGAAAACAAAAAACAAAGGAGATTGTTACATGGGAGATAGAAAGATAGCAGAGTAAGGAGACCAATAGTGGCGCTCAGATAGGTGTGTCTACATTCTAACCCAAAGAATCAGCAAATGTGACCTTACTTGGAAAAAAAGGGTCTTGAAGATTTAAGTTAGGGATCTCAAGATGAAATAGGTGGGCCCTAAATCTAATGACAAGTATCCTTCTTAGAGATAGAAGAGGAAAAGACATAGATACCATGGAAAAGGCCATGGTAAGACAGAAAAACAATAGTCACAAAACAACAAACCAAAGAACACTGAACCCACCAGCAGCTGCAAGAAGAAAGAAAGATTCTCCACTAGAGAATCTGCTAGGCGTAGTCCACCCGACATACCCTGGCCAGATTTCTTGCCCCCAGAACCATAAGAGAATAAGTCAGCTACCGCCTCTGATAATTGTGTACAGCAGAGTTAAGAAACCAAAACAGCAAGATGAAAGGCAGAACAATAAGAAAGAGTATAAAGCAGGTGCTGATCTATGGAAAGTTGGGAGGTGTCAAACAGGAAACCTCACTGCTGTAACCCGGCTGGCCAGAGGAGCAACGCTTTCCTTACAAAATGCAACATGTCAAACATGCAGTTTACTGACTGGCAATAAAAGAGATAGAAGATCATTTTAAATTAAGTGATTAAAATTAATATGGTGCTATCAATAAGATCTTACGGAAAGAGAGCGCTAATTGTTCTTTTCCTGACATACTGTACATGTTTCTCAGGAAAAACAACCTGTTTTTTAGTTAACAACTAAATTGCAGTCAACTGTGATATTTAATTAAGATCTCTTTCCCACTTCCCCTACTCCTGCCAAGCTACTTTTTTCCCCTGTATGTCTGTGAAGCAGCTCATGAAAATCAAGTTCATTGATTCAGTTAATCATGAGAAAAGGAAGGAGAAGAAAGAAAAGGAAAAGAAAGAGAGGAACAGGAACAGGAGGAAGAGGAAGAGGAACAGGAAGAAGAGGAGGAGAAGACAGATAAGAATAAAAAGCTTCTCAAAGTGTATGCTTAGCCTCTTTGCCTTCACTTGCAGGGGAACAGGTTCTTGTTTGAGCGCTGAATTCCCTCTCTGGGCTCCCCCTGCCTCTCCCCACCATAGGGAGCCATCCTGACCTCCAGATAGATCACCCCCTCACAGGGGTGATCCTCACACATTTGCCTCTTGGTGTTCCCCCAAAGTACTTAATAGATGGAAAATAAACAGTGGGGTCGGTGTCACAGGTACATAATGATGCTTCTGAACCTTTCACTGGTGATTCTGAAGCTTGAGGACAAACACAAAGGAACACTAGGACAAATACAAAGGGATTCGTTGAGTTAAAAAAAAAGTCTCGACGACATAAAGAGCAAAGCTAGAAAAAAGCTCCAATATTTCTCTTCTCCCTCCACCTCCACTTTCCCAGTTTTGACCCTAGATTAACAACCACCTGGCTCTCTGCACCACTGACTTTAACGAAATTAGTTTTTAAAGTCTACTTGGGATCATTTCAAGTACGATTTGCATGGGAAGTGCTTTCTGCCCTTTCTTATGACAACTCTTGACCTTTCGAAAATGCACAAAACACTGATCACTGATAAAAACCTTTAGCATCCTTAATCTCCCTGATGGATTCCAGACTCACAGAGAAGGGTTTTCAAACTGACATCTCAATGGGCAAGTGAAACATAATACAATCAATATTTTTATAATCTTTTCTCTTTCAAGCAATAACATCAAGTGTTTTCTTGCCTTTCTTTTTAAAGTAGGATTTCTCACCCTTGAAATGATCAACATTTGGGGCAGGGTGACTTTGCAGTGGGGGATGGGCCATGCATTCTAGCACATCGGGCTACATGTGGAATCTCCACCCATTAAACACCAGTAGTGCTATCCTCTAGTTTTAATAATCCAAAAGGACTCCAGAGATTGTCAGGCTTTCTTGAGGAGGGGTGCAATCGCCCTGTTTGAAATCTACTGCTTTGAGGTTTTTGCTATGGCAAAAATGAAACAAAAAGTTCCTTTTATGTTTTATCCTGGATATTAATCACCATCTCAGCCAGTTTCCTAGACAGGTTGGCCTGGGATCAAGAGTCAGGCTGACCGGGGACTGCAGATGTCTGCTGTGTACCTGACTTGGTCCCCCAGCCAGCTCCCCCATTTTGCCCGGGGCCTTCTCACATAACAATAGTTGAATTACTCATTCCCACTCACTCTCAGTTTTGGCTCTTATTCAGGGACAGGTCTCCAAACCAGGATTTTACTCTTTCCCCTGAACACACAATGGGGACAGTTTCAGAGACCCTAAGATAATAAGACAAATACTTATTTTATCACAAGCGATCTATTCTGCTACTCTAAGAAATAAAATAGCACATAAAGAAAATGAGGGACAAAGATTTAACAGCAGCTTGGGGGAGTGGGCTGTAAGCGATTATCTATCTACTGCAAGGCTTATTTATATTTTTTAATTTTCCTATGCTAACTATGAATAGTGTCATTTGCCTAATTTAGAAAAAAAAAAAAACAAACAAATCACAATTATGTACACCCATAAAAAAAGATGAAAAAGTGCAGTTTGTGACAGAGAAGTGTGGAATGGTATTTCCTCCAATGCTCAGCGGCATTGGTAAGATGGATTTGTGAATTGGATAAATCTGATTCAAACTCAGCTTGGTAACAGAAGGGGAAAAAAGCAATGGCACTGTCTTTTCTACCTTTATAAACACAAAAACATATAAACTATCAAACTGTGCATTATTTCATCCATCAGTCATGCAGTCATTCTATACTCTTTTTTTTTTAATGTCTGCTAAGTGTAAGTACTATGCTAGATGGATGATATGTGAGACACAAAGATAAATAAGACATAGTCATTGGCCTCGAGCAGTTTAAATCGAGATGAATGATGAGGAAAGTATAAGCATGCCCTTAATACAAGAAGCGAAATTAAAAAAAACTGGGCAAAGAGGAGTAATACCAGGAACCAAAGCCCGAAGGTGGAACTGTAATCTCCCTCGGGTGCTAAAGAGTATCACGTTGTCTGGAAGGCCAATGTGGAGAGGCACTACCCTGAATAATCACACTTTTAGAGTATAACAAAACCAACTCTATTTTCCTTTCTATTCTTTCTTTAAACCTACCAGGGAGGAATGGGGTTTTCCCTTGTTTCTGGTTGAAAACTCAAGCAGGCCCATAACTTGATGACTCTTATTGAACACAAAGGCTTACAGCCCCTTTACAGAGCAAAACAGTCTTGATTCAGAAATGAGAAAGTTTAATCCTACAGAAGGTGCCACAATCGCACCTTCCTTGGGAGGAGAGTCCTCCTCCTCCCTGACAGGCGGAAGGAGTCCGGCCCTAGGAAACAAAGAGGTGAAAGGGGTGTAGTCTGGTCGTTTCTTTTTTGTTGCTTTCTTTCCAATACACCAGTTGCCCTTCAGACTCTAGAGAAAAGTTAGAACAACATCACCTCTTCACTCACTGCCCTGGTGGACCCGTCATTTCATGAATTTGCCCATCAGGTCTTCAAATACTTTCAACTGTTGGTGATCTTTGTTTCTGCCTTAGACTGGGGCAATTAGTTCCTCCAGTGCCCCCACGAATCTACCGGTCAGTTGGTTTCCATCTTCCTTTGTGCTGAGGACCTGTCCATCTCTAGGTGACCCCAGGAGGCAGCATTTAAGACAAACACACGCCAGCCCTCTTGTGGGAATCTGATCTAGGTTCAGGCCTTAGGAAACAGACATCTCTTTATTTGATCAAAGAGGCCAAGCTCAGAATGAATGAAGCATTGTGGCAACTCTCACGGGACCCATTTCTCCCCTGCTGAGAGGACCACCACACTCCTCGGGACACTTTCCGGGCAGTATCCTTCAAGCCATGCTCTTTAATCTCGGGTAGGGGGAGTGCTCCTTCTCTGTAACAGTGCAGCTCTCTCTAAAGAAATCTTCAAAATCTGTTCTTGCCCCCGTCTTCAAAAACCTCTCACTTTTATACTCTAAATCTGTCCAAGAGGGCTTTACTGCAGTGAAACATATGTAACATAAAATTTACCATTTTAATCATTTTTACAGTATACTTCATGATCATTAAATCTAGCCACATGGTTGGGTAACCATCACCACCATCCATCTCCAAAACTATTTCATCTTTCCCAATGGAAACTCTGTATCTATTAAACGATAAATCCTGTTCCCTCCCAGCTCAGATTTTCTATTTGCTACACTATTCTACTCTGTCTCCATGCTCAGAGTAATAATCAAGTCCTTTAAAAAAAATTCTTCATGCTGTAACTTTGGTGGTGAAGTCTATCTAACATACAGTTTAGCAAAGAGCGTCAGGTTATATTGCAGAGAAACAGAACTGGGGCAATGGATAGGGACAGAATAGGGTTTGTACATTAAATGGGGTCAGTGGGAAGCCAGCCCTGGGTGGTTTGTACACAGTATGGAATGATCAAGCTTCACTTCAGAAGGCTGTCTGGCCGTGACACTGTAACAGGAGGGAATGGAAGTAAGGACAGTCTCAGAGGCTCCTGGAAAGACCTAAGCAAGAGCTGATGAGTGTCCAGATTGAAGCCCAGGCCAAGAGGGTAGAAAAGAACTACGACATATTCCAGAGGTTGAACGGAGAGGAATCAGTGGCTGGCTTCATTGATGTCTAAATTAAAAATGGTGAGACATATGTGAGAATCCACGAGTGAGCTTTATATGCACAGGGAGTGGATAAAGAACAAGTAAGATTAAAAAAAAACTTTATGATTATTTTTTAAGCCTCTAAGATTTGGATGACAGTATGAACAGGTGTAAGGAAAATAGAGGAAATGGATCAGGGGGAAATACAGAGGGAGATTTCATTTCTGTTTTGCCTCCATCTTGATGATTCCTGCAGGAAGTTGAGGAGCTAAGACTTGACGGGCAGAAAGGGAGGAACACTCGTGTTACCCACATCAGAAGTCATCAAGGACTTGGGTGAGATCAGCAAGGGAGAGCGAGTGGGAAGCAGTGGATGGGGTGGAAATACTATTTACTCTTGGAGAGAAGAACAAGACAAGACATGAGGGGAGACACGGAGAGGGAATGGCCCAGTGTGGTGTGGTGGCTAGGAAGCCCAGAGAGAAGCTGGACACCAGGGGCACCACGCCAGCTCTCTGCTCCCTGCCACCATGCCTGTCTGAGTCACTGCTGCTTTCCGGGCCCGGTCCCTGCACCCAATGATTCCTTCCCTGTCCCCTGGGAAGCCCCGGCCTCAGCACTCCTCCACGTGGCTTCCTGCCTGTGCAAAATGGAAATATCCCAACTGTTTGAATGAGCCATGCTGCTCCTGCTTTGCACCTTTTCTATACCCTTCCCTTCTTAAAACACTCTGATAAAACCTACTCAGCTTTCAAACCTTCACACAGACGTTGCCTCTGCGAGGAGCCTTCCCATCTCTTTCTCGAATTGCATTCTTTCCTCCGTTCTCCGTCCAGAGTGTACGAACCTTGGAAACAGCATGATACTTTGCCCTGCAAATTATCTCCCGCAGCCTTATTTGCCTTGTGTACTGAGCTTTCCTTCAGGGGAGCGCTCGGTGCTTACGCACCTTCCATCCTCATGACTTTGCACAGGGCCTGTGCAGCTGTCACGCTTCAGGAATGTTCACTGCATGACACCTGCGGCAGGCACACAGTAGGTGTGTAATCCCGCTCTCCTTTTCCTGGTGACGCGGTCTGCTACAGACACTCATTCCAGCTACAAAGTAAACACCAAAGGACAAAACACTGGCAAGGGCGCTAAAGTAAACAATACTAACTGATCATTCCCTCTCTAGATTGCACACAATCTCAATCCTGAACCAGCAGGGCCTCTGGAAGCAACTATGCTATGCCGAAACCTCTCATTCTCTCCAGTGATCAGATTCATTAAAAATCTTTCGTCGCTAATTTGCCAGACTCAAAGAGACAAAGGTCTTGGTTGGGCATAAAAATACCTTCCACATATGAAACTTGACTCCTGCAGGTGTTGGGTTTTATTACTTAATACTCTGTGAGCAGCCGTGCAGGCCAAAAGGACCAGGTGAAGGGAAACAACTGAGCAGGAACCAGAAATGAGATCACATGGCAATGTCCCCGTCCCAGGGCCTGGCACTCTTGCTGGCGTCTGATAAAGGCAAGCTGCCTTCTCCTTTTGCCTTCTCTCTCTGCCTTGCCAAAATCAAAATGGAATGAAGAGTTGGGCTGGGTTTTCTTGGCTGCACGGAGAACAATTAAGCCCCAGACCTGCTGGAGCAGAGGCCAAGGATGGAGGCAGAAGTAGAAATGTTACTCCACAGACATCTGATGCTGCGTGTCTGGCTTTTCCTCCTCAGAGAGGGGCAAAGCAGGAGTGCGCAGCTGCGGCCCCCACAGCCGCTCCCTCTTCTGGTAACTGCCGCGAGGGACCCAGTGGACTGGGGACAAATGCATCTCTTTTCCCGTGAGGAGAACTGAGAACACGATGCTCAGGCACTGAATGTTTTCTCCATCTCTGCTTTTTCATCCGAGCTGCAGCAAAGAACAGAATCACATATATGTTGAGAGAAATCTTAATTTCTCTGCAGCACTGGAATGGTAGATTCTGCTTCTTCTGTGGGAATTATATGTGAAGTGTCATTGGCCTCTATGCTGTGGACTAAATAATCCACCTCATAATGGCCAGAGCACAGTGGTCTTCAGTGGGGAAAGGCTCCCTGCCCTGCTCTGAGGAAGGACATGAAGGTTCAAGCTCTAGTCAGACCCGACTCTCCCTCCTAGGCACACTGGTCATAGTACAAGAGAAAGAGAGGGCAAACTCTCTCCAGGAAAAGAACCAGAAGTGGAACAGACTTCTCTCTAGTTCTTCTAGATATATGAGGACCTTCTAGAATGATCCTTTCCTAAAGAAGAAGCACACAGTCACTTCCATGGCACACACACACACACACACACACTCACTCATTCATTCATTCATTCATTCATTCATTCATTCATAATAGTACAGGAATCACTAAGCAAACCATGAGATCAAGCCAGTATCTTTGAGAAAGGCAATCAAAGATCTGGGTCAAATTAAATACAGATGTTTCTCATTTAATGACCGAATCCTGGTCCTGTTACTAGGTCGTTAAGTGAATGGGTCACTAAATGAGGAACCATGTGTAGTATGTACATCACAATATTCAGAACAAAGAAATGATGAAAGGAAACTCCAACTTGATGGTTTTGCTCTTATTTGCATAACTCTTACATGTAGTACTGCAATGTATAATAATAGAACATAAAGTATAGTACTGTACCATAATATATAATACAATCAGCAAAAATTACAGTACTGTAAACAAGGTGTCTGTACCAAAAAATAACTGATACTCTATAAACAAGATGTACAGAACAGTACAAAAAAAGAGGTGGACTGTAAGTCTGAAAACTCATTAACAGGTAGGTCATTAAACGAGGAATACCTGTAATCTATTAATGCTGCTTTTCAGCAGATGACACCGATCTTCACAGTAACATAAACATTAAGAATTTTGCTTAAAACCATAGAACTAGGTCTTTCTGTACTCTTCTTCCTTCTTTCCCCACTCTCACATACATACACACACCCACCGCACTTTTTTCCCCTAAAGCCATTTTGAAGTTATTTTTGACTTCTGAATTTGACACAAAAATCATAAATTAACTAGTATCTTCCCTCTAGATCAGAATACTACCTGGAAACAGGAAAGAGAACTGACAAGAGTCTGGAGAATGAACTCTACACATTAAAATTCACAGCTAAGTAGGTGGAGGTGATCAGGGCATCAACTTGGAATGAATTTTTAAGAAAACATACAAGGAGCACCAGGTGTTCCGTTTTATTAATCGTTCTGAATTTGCAAGGAACAAATGTGTGCTGAAAAAGCTAAGCTTCAATGTTAAAGGTAAGAAAGATTTAGAGTGGGAAATTCTCTCTCAGAGTATAAAAAATATATAGTTTTGCACCCGATCAAAGCAGCTGTGGCTTTATTCTTATGCTGCTTTTAAAAGTAATCTTTATATACCACAGCTGTACCAGCCAGCAATCAGTGCAACAAGTCCTTGCCTACGATAAGTCAATTGGGTGTTTGTAAATGTTTCGAACCGGACCCACAGCTGCAGTGAAAGTTTTTGATTTGATTCTGGGAACCACAAATGAGAATATGTCCCTCAAGCCTAACAAATTCTCCCTTTGATTTCATTTGTGTCCAAATAAAAATCAAGACTAAGATCTTTCATGGCCGGGCATGGTGGCGCATGCCTGTAATCCCAGCACTAGGAAGGCTGAGGCAGGAGGATCGTTGCAAGTTCAAGACCAGCCTGGACTACAAATTGAGCTCAAGGCCATCCTGAACTGCTTAGTGAGATCCTGTCTCAAAAAGAAAAAAAGAAAAAGAAAAAAAAAAAAAGACTAAGATCTTTCAGTTATTGGAGCCTGGAGTAGACAAGTTCTGCCGACCCAGCAGATGATGTGGGGTGACCTGGTCATTATCCGTTGAGTTCCGAGTGTCCTGGTGCTAACGTGAAACCTCTTCCAGGAACCTGTTTTCTTCTCATTTAATGATTTCACTAGAAATTATCTAGGAGGTACACTGAAACTGCATACGTGCCATTTGGTAACATTCCAAATGATCTCATTTAAAAAAAATTAACCTATTTTTCATCTAATGTCCAGAGCATATTTTTCTTATTTCACATTAAAAGGTCAAAAAAAAAAAAAAAAAAAAGACGGTCAATTAAAGTATGTGATCTAAACTTAAAGCTATTTAACATTACCATCCTTTGGCATTTAATAAATCTAAGCCCTGTCTACCCTGCTGTATTATGATTAGTCTACTGGCTTTTGTATATCCAGAACACTGGAGAGCATATATATGCATGTTCGTGGATACGCACATGCACGTGTGTATGGTTTTAAATAGAATGCCTCAAAATTCAGTAGAATCCCTGTTGCCATAAACAATTACTAAAAAGCTGGAACCATCTCTGCAATGGGCTGGCTACTGCTATACAACTAAAAAATTAAGAAATCGACAGAGGGATCCCTAATGCCACAAGAGAGAAAGGAGCAAAGGAACGTTTATGTCAATAACTGAGAATTTTACCAAACTTTTACTTTTCAGTGAAAGTCTTTAACAAACTTTCAAGTATTTTTCACTTCCAAATAGTCACAAGCCTTTAGCAGAGACAAGCAAGTTTAAAGTGCTTCTCCTAGGTGGTAAATATTAATAGAGACTAATATATAATATTAATAGAGACTAATATACACTCACACGGCCAATGTAAACAGTAACGAATCCTGTCCCATGGGCCCCTCTGCGGAGAAGGCCAGCTGCTCCTCTCGGTCTCTCCAGCAGGGCACGTGGCAGGGTACATGGACAGTGACCACAGTGAGTTGCAGGGGGTGGAGGTGGGGGTGGGGGTGAGAAACCCACCGGGTGGCAAGAAAACATGGGCTCATTCAAGTGAGGGCGTTAACCTCTTCATCTCTATGTCCTCAACACCCACAACAGGGTTTAGAAAGCAGGAAGAGTTCAATAAATAGTTGAATGAATGCATGCATGCATGAATGAATGAATGAATGAAATACAGGACTTCCTTCTTATCCATGGTTGTGCTTTCCCTGGCATCACTTTTCAAAGTTTCAGTTGCCATCAGTTAACAAGAAGAAGAGCAAGTACAGTACACAAGGTATTGTGGAAGAGGCCACATTCATTTAACTTGGATGCCGTATATTGTTTTAACTGCTTTATTTTATTATAAGTATTCTTGTCAACCTCTTAGGTACCTAATTTATATACTAAACTTTATCATATGTATGCATAGGAGTCACACACACATCTATAGGGTTCAGTACTAACTGCAGTTTTTGGCATCCATAGAGGGTCCTGGGTCTCATCCCCTGCAGAGGAGTGAGGATTAGTGTAAAACAAAAAAGAGAGGCTCATAAGAAGAAATAAAAGGATGGAGGAAAAGTAGAGAAATGCTCAAATATAAGGTTCATTGAAATCCCAAGAAATCTTCACATACTTTAGCCAAAAATCAAATCCTGCCAGCAGATAACAAATAAGGTCTTGCTTTTGATAGGCATCGACTCCCAGTACCATGCCTGCAGAGGGAGTCCTTAGACTACAGGGCAAGACCTCCTGATGGAGGCTAACGATCCCTCTGGGTTTCTTAGAGACTTCTTAGAGACTTGGTGTGCATGGATAACCTCATCCTGTATTTTGGCTCTGTTTCAACCTTCTTTCCTAAACACCTTTCAAATCAAAGGTACTTGCAAACAGCACGAGTCATTTTAATTCCTCTTCCTTTCTCTGGCTAGTGTGTCCTCTCTGGTGCAGGTACTGAAGAGCAGGGACCAGTCAACCAGATGGAAATGAGGAGAGGTGGCCCTTCAGTTGGAATAACCAGGCCTAACAGTCAAACACTTGCTGTTACACACAGGATCTTCACTTCCACTGTGGGCATTACCAGGAAAGGTGAGTGTCAGGTAAGAAGAGGTTTCTTGAAGGAACAGGGCTTTGAGGAGACACTATTTTACACCTAATGAGAATGGGATAGCCCAGGAGGGCTGGGGTGTGGCTCAGTGCTGGAGTGCAAACCCAGCATACCTTAGGCTCTGGGTTCTGATACAGGGACCACCACAGGGACAGAGGACCACAAAGACCAGCACAAGGACAAAAGATGAATTCATGGGCCTCTAACCTGTTACTCATTAAAAGATAGGGACTCAAAGCAGTCACATTAAGCAAGACTTTGTTAAAAACCATGACTTCGTTTGGGCCCACAGATGTCAATAGGTGACTACAAGTGGAACAAAGCTTGACCTTCATTTTATAAAACTCTGGGTTAAATTTTTTTCAGTTCTGCATATAGGCAGGTTAGTCACTGAGGGAATGCTTATATAAAAGCTGGCAAAACAATGTTTTTTTTAGTCCTAAATTTACCTATCCTGTCTCCTTGTCCTTCAAGACTGAGACTACCTATCCCCAGAAGCCTTCATTCCCTAAACTTGAAGTCATCTTGGGTTCTAGGAGAGTCTCACGTGAGAGAGACTGCCCCAGGTTATGAGGATTCCTCTTGTGGGAACCAAATTGCTTCTGATGTCATGAGAATTTCTCCAAAGTCAAGAAAGCAGGACCAACATAATGACTGACCAGACCTCAGCCTATCATAGCACCCCATAAAACTGCTCTCCATTCTTTTGCCAACGGGCCAGTCTGATCTTCATCAGCGTGTGCTCTCTCCCTCTCTACCGAAGCCAGAGTCCTTTTTTTACCCTCTCTCACCTCCCAGGGAAAGCTTTTCTCCTGTGAATTCATATGGTCACTTTGGTTTTAATTTCCATTATTACCAAAGCAAGGACCATGCTAGTTGGGTGACAGTTCAATCTCTGGCATCACAAAAATGCAATAAAACAAAATCAAAACAGGGTGCAAAATGCAGCGGGGCTAGGATGAGGGATTGACGGGAGACAGCTGATTGTCCTGAATAAAATATCCTCCTAATCCCTAGTTTTCTTCATTTTCCACAGCTCTTTAGAAAAAAGTGCTAAAAAAATAAATAAATAAAACAGCATTAGCTATATTATTCAATAGTTGGCTAAGTCAGCACTGAAGGCCAAGCGAAGATTCTTCTCCATAGCTGAATGCACAGAATGAGGTAAGACGATTTCGCTCTCAAATCAGCCCCCCACATTCATGCAATTTTACTTCTAGTCCTCACTAGCCCCTGGCTCTGTTGAGGGTCTCTTTCCCTATTGTCCTTTGTGTGGACCACAAGAAGCCTTGGAGAACTGTCCCTATGAATGCTTTCTACCAGAATAGTAGTTTCTGGTAACCAAAACAGGGGAAGTACAGGGACATGTTTAAAGAGGGGGTGGGCTGATGGGGATATGGATGATAGCGGTGGAAAGGAAAGAAACAAATTCATAATTTATTCTTTAAACAGTGACCCTCGCTGCCTGATTTCGTGCTTAAGATAAACTGCAATGAGACCTGCATATATCCTATCACCTGCCCACCCCACCCCCATCACCAGCTGTGGAGATAAGCCATACAAGCATATGGCAAGCCACAGGAAATCAGGAAATGTGCTTGAATCCAGCTGCTCTCCCATATTTAGAAACAAGGAAGTAAATCAACTCACAGCACAAACTCAGGATAGTTTAACTGTGGGGAAAACATATACATGGGTGGAGTAAATAGGAGAATTATTAGGGAGGAAAACAAAGATCCCTGGAGAACTAGCACCTTAGGCCCTCACACTCTGATCCAGGGAAAACACCACTTTTGAATCATTTGTCTTTCTATAATAAAAGTCACAGAGGAAATACGTTCTGCAGGAAGGTTTTCCATCCTCAGACTAATACGGACGGTCCCCAGCAGGATGGTCCCATCATTGCTCAGGCTCAGATTATCCTCTGGGGCTCCTATGTTAGAGCAGATCCTACACACTACCCAGTGGGGCTCCTGCCCAGGTGACTCAGCCACTTGGCAGTGGACAGGCTACTTAGCAATGAGGATTCCCCTCTCCAGAGGTGACTCCATGAGAGCAGCATGTACCCAGATGGGCATGGTACCATGGGGTTTAATTATGCATGCTAATCTTCCCCTTCTTTGACATGAGTAAGCTAAAGGTAAAAGGTTAATACGGTGATGAAAAGAAAAACCACTGCAGAATGAGAATGTTCTAGTTATCTCATGGAGTTAAATGATAGTCCTGCTCATACTGGCCAGGCCGTATCTGGGGTAATACAGAGCCACAAAGGCTGGGAGTGGGGAGGGGGTAGGCATGTGGGGAGCCAGGAGACTAGAACAGGTAAGGTTCATGGCTTCTGCCTGGCAGGGAAATTTGTCCTCTCAACAGTGTTTGGCTGCTCAGATATGTGCATTCACATTGCAATTGGATGCCTTGGAAGATACGAAGCTTCTTCTTAGAGTTTTCATCATCAAATAGTATCTGCTAACAGCTCCTCTGTACACGGTGCCATAGTTTGTTGGAGATAAGATGATGTCTAGTCATTCACACCAGACAGAGAAAACACCACAGGAATACGGGAGGTGGGCAACTATCCCATCCTGCAGACACGTCTCCTAGGTGTCACTCTGAACTCTGCTGTTCACATTCCACAGAAAGGTCTGGGGCCCCGCCACCCCATCTCCCCACTCCCCTACTCCATCTCTGCAGGGTCTAGACACCGCCCTGCCCCAGGAGCCAGGCAGCCAAACAGAAAACGCATCTATAATGAGGGCACAGGCTATGAATAAATTCCTTGCGGCCTTCTTGCCTGGTTTCTGGGAACACCGGCCAATACAAATTTTCGTGGCTTTATTAACATACGCAGCTATGCAATAGGGAAATGATAATAAAACAAGAGTTCTTTTGAGTCTAACCATTCTGAGTCCCAGGCTTCTGTGTGGGAGGTGGAAGAAGCCTGTTAAGAAAGCATAAAGGGCAGTCTGCTGAGTGAGGGTGACAGAGGGGAAAGGAGATGCAGAGGCGCTGGCCCTAGGGGCGTGAGCTCCAGTAGCTCCCATTAGTGTGGGGGAGACAACAGTCATTCAGGTGAAAGGGTTCCAGAGTTTGTAAATTGTGCGTAGAATCACAAAAACCATATGGGTGTTGCCGGTCAAAGCCTGGCGGTGAGCTGGCCTCCTGGAAGCAAGTTTGCACTTCTTGTCTGGAGAGGACAGCCTTCCAGAGCTGTCTACAGCTACTGTCTACTCTGTCCAGCCAAAGTAGACAGGATGATAACACCACTGTAAAACTTCTGAGAGCCACAAGATCCAGTCTTTTAACAAAAGAAATCTTTGCATCTAGAAACAGGTCTAATTTTATGTAATTAAACCGATCTATTCCTTATTTGTATGAAATCTGGGTACACCAACTATCTCTAATTCCATTTTTTCAAGTCTTTTTAAAAAGTCTTAATTCTTTATTTAATTTAATGGTTCCAAGTTATGCATTTTGTATGTGTATATGTATGCATGTGTAAACAGATATATATGGAGAGATTTGCTCAGGAGAGACTCAAGATCATAGCAATGAGGAAAGTGATAAGTCCACTAGTGGTCACATTCATTGTAAATCATTTGAAAAGATGGCATGGAAGTATTCTTGGCTATCACCTAGAGTGCTATGCTAACAAATACAGAAATCAGAGGGTTAACTCCACTATGGAAGTATTATTAAATAAATTATGTTTTATGGACTTAATATCTCTGAAAATTAAACACCACTGCCCCACATACATATAATTAAAGTCAGATTTTCCTTTTAATATTAAACAAGTTTGCATTTTCACTTAGTTTCTAGAATCATGGAAAATGTGATTGATGCTCATAAGCAGCAAAAGAAAAGAGGAATAAATTGGACTGTAATCTACAGGACAAAACTTTTGCGCTGCAAATACTACCAAGAAAGTGAAAAGGCAAGCAGCGAAAGAGAGAAAATGCTTGCAAGTCATATTTATCTAATAAGGAATTCTGTCCACAATACAGAAGGAACTTCTGCAACTCAAGAATAAAAAGAGAAGTAAAGAGACAAGTAAACCAATTAAAAACTGGGAAAAGAACTTGAATAGATACTCCCTCAGAGAAGACACACAAATGGTCAGAAAGCACAGGAAAATATGTTAAACATCATTAGTTACCAGGAAAATGCAGATCAAAACTATCATGAAACACTAGCTCATGCCACTATAATGGTTATAATCACAAAGACAGCAACAAGTCTTGGTAAAGACACGGAGAAATTGAAACCCTCATACATCATTAGAAAGGATGTAAATGGTGCAGCTGCTATGGAAAAACCAAAATATAAAACTGATTTACCCCTTGACTTGGCAATTGTATCCCTAGTATATGCCTAAGAAAAGTTAAAATGTAAGTCCACACAAAATCTTGTACATGGAGCCGCGCATGGTGGCACACACCTTTAATCCCAGCACTCAGGAGGCTGAGGTAGGTGGAGCATTATGAGTTCCAGGCCAGCTTGGGCTACAATGCGAGTGCAAGGCTGGCCTGAGCTACATAGTGTAACCCTGCCTCAAAAAACTAGGGCCGGGAGATTGGCTCAGTGGCTTAAGTGCCTGTTTAGCAGGCGTGAGGTTGTGAGTTCGATTCTCGGTGCTGCAAAAACAAAACAAAACAAAACAAAAAAACTGGTACATGGATGCTCACAGTAGCAAAGGTTGGAAAATAAACGAAATGTCATCATTAATGGATGAATGGATAAGGACAATATGGTATAAGCATACAACAGAATAGCGTTCAGTCATAAAAAGGGGTAACACAAGCTACAAAATACATGAACCTCGGAAGCATGATAAATGGAAGAAGCCAGACCCAAAACAAACAAACAAAAACACAGATTATATAAATTTTAAGCATTTGAAATGTCCAGAATAGGGAAATCTATTGAAACCAGACAGATTTGTGGCTTCCTCAGGTCATGGTGATGCTGGTAACGGCTAACAGGGATGGAGTTTTTTTTTTTTGCGGGGGGCTGCACTCAAAAATATTCTGACATTAGATCTGCTGATGGCTACACAATTCTGAATGTATGAAAAAATAACTGAGTTGCTTACTTTAAATGGGTAAATTTTATAGTGTATGAATTATACTTCAACAAAGGTGTTTTTAAAAATGGCAAGCGCTTTTAAAATACAGTTTTGAAATCCTTCTAACACATAATCTAAAATACATAAAGCTTTAGTTGGGTACTGAATTCAGTTGGTTTCTCCAGTGTTTAAAAAAACCTAAAATGAGTTTAATTTCAGACTAGCCAATGCCACGTGTCATCTTTGCTTTGCCAAAATTTTTAATACCAAGCTGAGCATGGTGGCACATGCCTGTAATTCCAACACTCAGGGAGGCTGAGGCAGAAGGATCTCAATTTTGAGCCCAGCCTGGGCAATTTAGCAAATCCCCGTTCAAACAAACAAACAAAAAAATAAAAATAAAAATAAAAAGAGCAGGGTGGGATGCGGTGCTGGGGATATAGCTCAGTTCAAACGCCTGGGTTCAGTCCACAGTATGCCCCCTCAAAAGATAAGAATTTTCAGTACCATATATTTGATGATGTAATAACAAAGAAAAGTGAACAAAATACCTTTTGACTTGTATTTCTAAATTACTCCTTAACTTTTGCATACATTTGTTAATACATCTACTTGGTCACTTTAGGAGTAAGGGAAGGTCTACTTTCGGCATCATGTAAACAAGTAGAGTCACTAGGAACTGGGTAAAACTAGGCCTCTCCTTTTTTCCACCACTTAACTGAGTAACATGTAGGTCTAATGAAGGCCAATTGTGTGACATCACAAACATGGAACTAAAACATATTTTCCACCTTTACAGATTATCACTGAAAACCCCCCAGGCTAGAGTTTGGATCTGAAATGTCCCACCGAGGCCTATATGTTAAAGGTTTGTTCCCAGAAGGCTGTCAATGGTGGAACTTTTAAGAGGTGGGACCCAGTGAGAGGTCCTCAAGTCATTTGTGCACTCACAGGGGATTAAGGGACCTTGGGCCCTTCGCTTTCCTCTTTTCTGCTTCCTGGACCTGAGGGGAAATGTTTTGCTCTGTCACCTGCCATCTGCTCCTGCCAGAATATGTTGCCTTGCCACAGGCCCAAAGCAATGGGCTGACTGATTATGAACTGGAACTTCCAAAACTATGAACCAAAATAAGCCCTTTCTCTTTATAAGTTGATTATCTCAAGTATTTGTTATAGTGACCAAAAAGTTAACTAACACACATTGCTTAACAGGTTTGCTAGAATACAATGTTCAAAGAGGACTACCGAATGGAACAGTCAATAGCTGTTGCCCTGAGAAAAGATTTAGCTAAAATCCTTAATTTACCTCAAAAAAATCTCTAGAATAGTAAAGTCTTTGTTTATGTTTGGGGAAGAGGAGGGCAGGTCAGGTTTGTCTCCTAAAAGAATGCCAAAGGTGCCTGGGAATAATCCTGAAATTTAACAGCAAAGAATGTTGGAAAAAAAAAAAAAAGATACTATTATCTGAGGCTCACAACCAACACTATCTTGATTTATTAGGTACATGTGCCCTCCTGAAAAAAAGGTTCCCAGATATCATCATTTCATAATAAATTAAACTCTCCACTGAAGAGATGGTTCTTTTTCAAAAGGAAAAGGAACATTTAATAGATCTTTGTTCTCTATTAGCTTCAACCTAAAGCGTTCTTTTGAGCGGGACAAATCTTATTTCTCTAGCAATTTCCTCAGCAGAGTGTTTCGAAAGCCTTAGCTGTCAGAAACACTGGGAGAGCTTGTCAAAACTCCCCACCACTGAGCTTCAGCTAGGTCTAGAGTAGGGCTCAAGAATTCCAACTCTTCCCTTTCCCCCAACCCCAGGATGATTCTGCTGGTCTGGGACACAGGTTGAGAATCACTGCCTTAGCAATTTGCCACATCCTGCTTGGGTAGGTTTTTGCTGAGATCCTACTAGAAAGGAAAGGGAAAACTTCACCTAAAAGTCTCAACAGTGCTGAAAGAATAGCAATTACCATCAACTGTTCCTCGAACTTCTGTGGTCTATACATACTGTTACATCTTGCTGTTCCCTGTCAGTCCCTCCCACTGCTCCCCACCCTGAAATTCATTTTTTTTTTTTTTTCCTTTCTTGAGACAGGGTCTCCCTATGCAGTTTAAGCTGGTCTTGAGCTCACTTTGTAGCCCAGGCTGGTTTCAAACTTGCAACGATCCTCCTGCCTCAGCCCCCCGAGTGCTGGGATTACAAGCATGTACCACCCCGCCCGGCTCTGAGATTCATTTCTGAGCATTCTTCCCCCTCCCAGGGAGGATAAGACAGCAGCCATGTTTACCCAACATGCCCTTGTCCCCAGACAGAGAAGTTTCCCCTGGTGAGCCCCTGACTGGAGTATTTGGAACTGGGACTAAGAAACTTCTGCCTGGCAGCTCTTGGGAGCAAGAGGGAACCTCGGAAGCTGCGGAGAGTGACTGCTTCCCACCACACGGCCCTGGGAACCCAGAAGGTCTATACGTTTGCCCCAAGAGAAGTACACAGGAGGAGGCAGAAGGGTGAAGGCTTTCTGGGTCCCATGTGGCCTCCCGGGCTCCAGCCTCAGTGGGCGACTTAGGCGCTGCCGCATCCCTGCCTGTAGGATCCGTAAGTCAAGCCCACAGCCGCGTCTTCTGTGAGTTCTCCTTTCTTGCCTAAATGACCCAAAGAGGATTTCTGATTATTCTGACCACAAGCACCCTAATTAAAAATGTTCATCAAGTCAATCTCTAGGTCCCTTTCTTCTCTACTTCAGGTCACCTCACAGAGTAAACTCATCTTAACATTTCATCCTCGGAAAATTCACTTGCATATTAATCCATTTTCCATTACTACAAAAATATACAAAGTTGGGTACTTTATTTAGGTTCAAGAGTATGGTGCCAGCACTGGCTGGGCTGTGGAGGGGACCTCAAGGGAAATGGTATGATGGGCAGAATGCGCAGAGGACAGAGACCCATCTCCTGGAGAGACAGGAAGCCAGAGACTGGGGACGGGCCAGCCTTGTTCTATGATGACAATTTCCTGTGACAGCTAACCTGTGTCCTCTGAGAACTATTTCAGTGCCTTTCAGGAGCACATCCCTAGTGACCTACATATTCCCACTAGGCCCGACCCCTTAAAGGTCTCCCACTATTTCTAACACTGCCAGAGGGGAACTTGTCGGGGAACACATGCAAACCATGTCCAAACCACAGCAACTTGCTTCTAAATACTGCATCTTGTAGCGGAAGTTCTAGCTTCCTTAGGTGGGATCCTGACCTCCATACCACTCTCCATTTCAAATCCAGGCCCTGCTTGGGTTACTAGACAGGGGCAAGCATAATTTATATTCTTTTCCAGGATTAAGCAGACAAATGAATATAAACCAGAATTGAATATAAATCCAGTGGGTGAGCACAGAAATCAGAAAACCAATAAACCTGTTTCAAATTAATGTCTAATAAGAAGTTTTATTTCCCATGTTAGAGAAATTTAAATGTTTAATTTTTCATTAATGTTTCTGAATACCTCCAGCTTTCCAGCTACTTATTTTTGTGAAATTCTTATTCATTCCAAAATTACATTAAATGTTTTTAATTTTTAAATTGCCACATAAAACATAAAATTTTATATATATACATTTATATATATATAAATATAAAATAAAAGTGGTACCATGTAATGCATGCCTACACTGCATAATGCTTAAGACCTGGTTAAACATATTTATATACTCAAACACTTATCATTTCTTTATAGTGAAAAACTTTCAACATCTTTTCTGCTAGCATTTTGAAATGCACAGCACATTAATGCTATCTATACTCTACCATACCACAGCACACCAGAACGTCTTACTCTTGTCTAACTCTAACTTAATGTTACTTATCAACCTCTCCCCAGCCCACCCTCTACCGTCCTCAGCCTCCAGTAACTACCATTCTATTCTCAAATTCAGTGAGACTGGAATCTTTATTTTCTTATTTCTCATCTCTTTTTATCTAGGAACCTCCCTTTACCACTTACCAGTCCAATTATTTAAATACAAGATGACCAAAAACTGCATATTTTTCATTAATTGTTATAAAATAATCTAACAGGAAATATAAAAGTGACAACTGTATCAAATTTATTCAATACAGGAATTCACTGGTTGACCTGATACCAGCTTGAGCGACGCCCTGGACAGTCAGTGCATAGTCGTGCTGCCTGAGTGTTAAGTGGTGAAAGCACAACAGGTACGGATTGAATAAAACATGTCACTCGAGGCATTAATCATGTCCGTAATAACATGACTCCAAAAGTCTGCAAGGTGACCAGATGTTGCAAAATCATAGTCTGAAAGCATCTTGAATAATTCACACTGCCTAAAGTTACCGTGCTGAACTCTGAGATGCCGGCCTCTTCAAGCGAAGACTTCTGGGAATTATCTTTGGCCACTGTATGCTTAGCAGGGAAACCTGAGGATCTTGACTTCCTAACAACAGGTAGCCACAGAATCCAGCGGTGTCCTCGCAGTGGGTTGCTTTCTTTATGGTAATCAACTTCTGGGCCCAGATGTCAAGCTCTGAACTTCCCAATTAGACTTGAACCACAGGAAGGAAGCAAACTCATATTTTCCCAAACACACAGTCAATGAAAAGTTTAGCCAAGTCTCCAACTCATCTGTGTTTTCCTCATAGAACATAAATGTCAATTTGGAAAACAATGCACCTACAGAGATTTTCCCACACAGAAATGTTTCATATGGTATTTGACTAGGCCATGTCCCAAACATTCTGCTCTACAGAGTTAACATAAATTAATTTAAAACTAGGCATGAAGCTGCCAACATTGTAGACTAATTTTCTCTTCTTAATTCAACATAAAGATGGAAAGGGTTTACACAGCAGGTCACAGCTTCTAATCTCAGTAAGACTAAAGGGAAATTCTTTATTCCACATTTTAGCTAGTCTTTGGGTCAAAACTGAAACAAAGGAAAGTGTGTCTCATACATTATAATAATAGTAACCCATGGGACATATTGCAGTTCTCCTGTACCTGAGGTTTCACTTTCTGTGGTTTCAGTTACCTTTAGTCAAATATATTCCAAAGATATTAAAAGAAAAATTCTAGAAATAATCAATTCATAAAGTTTGACATAACTTTTAAAGCAATACGTCATTATAATTATTCTATTTTATTAATTATTGCTAGTCTCTCACTGTGCCTAATTTATAAATTAAATTTTATCACAGGTAAGTAGGTACAGGAAGGGGCATATGGAGGGTTTGGTACTATCTAGAGTCGCAGGCCTTTCCTGTGGGTCTGGGAACATCTACCCCCTGGCATAAGAAGGGACTACTGACCTTTTCTCACCAAAGTCTTCTTGGCAAAAGGATTTTTCCCCAGAGTAACAGAAGACTACAAATGAAAATGATAAGATGGGAAGCAAACGGACAACCATTGACAAGAATGTCTATGACCTGGCTGTGGAGCTGTCAGCCAAGGTGAACTTGATGCAGCCCTGCGGAATTGCATGGAGACTGGGAAATGCGTTACTGTTTTTGTCTATGCAGGGACAGGAATGAGCATAGAAAAGACAAGTTCTTCACTGGATGTCTTTTAGGACATGAACACTGATACTGAAAATTACAACCTGATGACAGGCAACCTGAGATATATATGCACAGATGCATCCTAATGTTTCCTTTTCTGCAAGACCAAAGATTTCTCAGTGATTTGAAACTATCACTTTAAAGGAAAAAGAGTAGAAAATTGTAACATCCACATAAAGGATGATTCCTCCTTACTTTCTGGCTTAGGAATGCAAAGACATTAGTTTTTAAACCACAAGCCTATTTCTAGGACTACCTTAGAAAGTTCTTCATAACTTATCTGATCCCAGCGTGGTAGGGCACTGCACTACTAAGTTCCAAGTGTAAATCACTTGAACAAATTCTGCTGCCCTCCCCTGTAACTCTCCTGAGGAGAGCACGGCACCTGCAGGGTAAGGATTGTGATGTTTCTTTGACTATTGTCTATTGCACAGGGTACTGGGGAAATTTGTTAGAGTTTTTAAAAAAAAATGGTTGTTAGTCTTTATGCTTTCATTTCCACATCACGAAGCAGAAGCAGATGCCCTCTGGAAACAGGACCACACCATCCATTCAGCTATTGTTGAACGCCATGGCACACAAATTCAACAAAGTCAACATACACATTTATGAGGGCTACCGCCCGCTGCTGCCCACAAATATCATTAAATCTTCACAGCTGCCTAACTGTGCTCTACTTGAGGAATCTCATTATTATTAGAAAATGATTTCGTATTTCAGTATCTCAAATCACATCATCCAAAAGGATTAAGATTAAAACATTTTCCTTCAAGGACATCTTTCTTGAAATCTCATTTTTACATATTATCTTTTCCCATTATCCCAGCCTCCTCTGCCCATAACACTGGCCGTCCAGAAAACTCTGAAATCGAGCATTATACTCTAGACTCTTACCAACAGGAGGGGACAGGAATCACTGTGGGATTAAGGTTCGAGTCATTGTAAAGTGAAAGCTTATGCTATGGGAAAAGACTCAGAGCTGTGTGACCTCTTTGGATTGAGCAAAAACCCAGAGGAATTACTCTATGTCACTGAGACAGTGAAGGGGTGGCTGAAGTATACTGAACTGTGTTAGTTTGAATATCATTGTTTAAAACCTCCAGCTTTTAGCAGTCAATAGGATCTTGCTAGATCTCCCCACTGTATAGGAGGAGCCGCACCCTCATTGCCAAATTTAGGAAAATGGGGTTACAATAAGACTATAATGACCCTATCATGCTTTATCTCTAACAAATCATGTTCCCCTGAAGTTCCAGGTGCTTTGAATGAACATCAAAGACAAGCATTCTCAACCCCACCAACTGGCAAATTCAGGAATTTCAACTGTTCTGATATAATGACTCTAAGCAAATCACTATTAATTTCTTACTTTCCAACCTACTAGTCAACCAGAAACGGAGTCAGAATTGCTGATGAAATCACAGATCACAGAGGAGCCTCACTAATGCATTTCTTGCTTTCATCCTCCAAGCACAGCAAGTTCCAAACTAAAAACAGTTTGATTCATATTAACATTTCAAATATAGTTCTAAAAATTACCTTTAGGAGGCAGTGAACTTAGGGTGGGACATGGCTTGACAAGTATTATTATTGACATGGCTTTTCTTTCTATGTTCTGAAAGTCATACCCTAGCATTTAAAAGACACTATATTTTTTACCTGTTGCAAAGGAAATGGGACAGATAGGAGATTGGGTGGAAAGAAACCCAAAATGCATGAGTTTCGTACAACCTATATTTAATAGGTTGGGATTAAAGTTAAATACTAGCAGAAAATTATTCACTCATCTTAAGAACAGTTTAATTATTGAAATGTTCTATTAGGCAATTCTCTATCCTTATAATCTCTTACTGCTACACTATTGGTAATTACTTTTAAGTGCCATCTCATCTGCTTATGAAGTTAAGACAAAATATTTTTAATGGTCCTTAAAGAATATAGTATAAATACACACCAAAAAAAAAAAAAATAAGGTGCTCTACTAGACAAGAATAGATATTTTGATCAATTTGCAGAAGTGCTGTGAATATCATTAGAACCTATTTAAAATTACGGCTTATATCATCTTGAAAACCAGCAAAGGTTTCCATCCATTGGCAGAGATACCCAGGAAAAGAAAGCTGGATTTAATAACAGAGGTCCACAACTGATAGAAATAAACTTATCCATGCAACATAAGCATTTAAGCCAATTAATCTGATCATCCCTTGAATTTACCACAATATTATAACACTGTCATCATCAAGCTAATTACAATCCTTGCAGGAAGCTATGCAGTTGGTTTGCAAGTGAAAAGATCAGAATGGGAACATTTCAGACTGTATCAAGTACCTGAGAGTTTCATGAGAAGTTCAGATGCAGCTTTGACTGACATGTCCCGTCTGAGCACATTTCCCTTCCCTTCCTGGGGCTTCAGTGTGTCCTCAGAGATGCCTGGTGCTGCCACTTCAGACTCTGGGCTGAACACGTAGCTGGACCGAGGCAAGGTCGTGCTTAGGGCTTCCTCTTCCTTGGGCTCCTCTTTCACTCTAAAGTTAAGATTCATAGGCTCCTTCTGATTTGCAGCTGTCAAAAGAAAATAATGGATTATATAAACATATATCAGAGGCTGTTTCCCTCTGAGCTACCCCCATACTCAATGAAGTATGGAACACACAATCACCTTGTGCTAACAGCCAGAGGGACATCAACCTGGCCAAAAGTGCACAAAGATGTGATGCCTTCCTTGAGCCTCAGACTCTGAAGGGTGTGGGCTTCAGAGTCTTTTGAACCTAGAATATTTTAAGAAGAGCTGCCTCTACAAAGTGGACATGTTTTCTTTGGTCTCCCAAAATGTCTTCTTTCCTGGGTCTGTCACTGCCTCCCTGCCTAAATCTATTATAGAATAATGCTTTCAGGCGATTTTTCTGCCATCAAATATCGAATAAAAACAAGCATCAGAGGCAATAGCCAAAGCCAAAACCTGAGTGGGGCGGTAAGTCAAGGATGGAGAATTTACCAATGAGAAAAGCTCAAGACTAGAGATACACCACTCTTGCCTCATTATAAATGGGCACTACTCAGCCCTGCACAGCAGGGCGTGGACTTGCCATTGTGTGCAGCGTCAGTAGCCCAAGCCATCTCCACATCCCAGATGGGCTTCTTCAAACAAAAGCAACTTGCTTTAAATTTTAGAATGATTTTTGGATTTACCATGAAGTTGTAGCCTTCACCCAGTGCTCTCTGAGGTTAACAACTTACATAACCACTGTGTGTTTGTTAGAACAAACTAAGAAATTCACATTGCTGTGATCTAAACTCCAGGTTTTGTTCAGATTTCACTAGTTTTTATGCTCATGTCCTTTTCCCATTTTTAGTATGGTCGGTTGGTGCGGAGTGGACGGTCAGGGCAGGGCGAACTGGCCAGTTACGGGAGGGAGACTGTGGCTCGGCTGCACGGAAGAGATGCGCTCCCTCTACTGCATGGGCACAGGCCTCTGGCTCCCCTTCCCGGGTCCATGGGGTAGGAAGTGCATATTAGTTATACCGGGCACATCTGTCTTTTGAGAAAGAGGATCTCATCTAAGACATAATTCTCAGTACTGCTTCTTACAATGAGCTTTTTAGCCCCCTTCCTTGTGAACAAACAAAAAGATGAAAATGAGTCCCCAAAGCAAATGTCTCTCACTCCTGGCTGATACATGGTACACGGTCCTTTTTAGTCCGTCTTCTGCCCCGCTAAGAATGTACATTTTGGAATCCTGAGTGCACACAGGCTAGCATATTTGGAAAACTGGACCCTAGTGGGCTAAAATAAAATCTATGAATTTTACTATCAAACAAAAGCAGAGCTGGGATTCGAACCTAGGTCCATTAGACACCCACCCCTGTGTTCCCTACCTGACTCCACCATACCACACCTCTTCCTGTGGCCACTGTATTGTAACAAAACTGGAATATTCACCTTCAGCAACCTATTCGCCTTCAAGTCTGCTCAAATACTTTCTGCCCAATACCCTGACCACCCTGTTCAAAATTACTATACTTTCAGTCTCTGTAAGATACCTATCACCTATTAGTATGCACAGAACTGTGCTCCTCCCCAAACGCATATGTTGAAGCCCCGTCTTAGTCACTTTCTTCTCACCAGAACATAATACCCACCCCTGCAATTTAAAGGAGGAGAGGTTTATTTTGGCTCACATTTCAGAAGTTCCAGTCCATGCACACCATGCTTAAACATAGAAACAGCATGGCAGAAGGGCCTGGGCAGAAGAAATCTACTCGCAGCATGGTAGACAGGACGCAAAAAGTCAAGCACTGGGAAGGGAGACACACAAAACCTTCCAGGTCACCTCTACAGTGACTCGCCCCATCTGACCAGCCCTCGTCTCCTAACAAGAAGTCAATGATAATGGCACCATAAAACTGAGCCATCTTCCAACAGCTCTGCCTGTATCATGAGGCTTTAGAGGGACAGCTAGATATAAACTCTAACACGTCCTAAGCTGCCAGCATGAACCTATTTGAGTTAGGGTCTCTAAAGAATTGATAACTGTTTAATGAAGCCATGAGGGTCGGACCCTAATCCAAGGTGACTGGTCCCTTGTATGAAGAGAGAAGAGACAGCAGCATAGGTACCCAGAGAGGTTGTGTGAGAAGGTAGCTCTGCAAACCAGGAAAGGAGGTCTCAGGAGAAACCAAACCTGCTGACAACTTGATTTGGGTTTCTAACCTCCAAAAGTGACAGAAATAAATTTCTGTTGTTTAAAGAGAGTGAACAGGGCTAGGGATTTAGCTCAGTGACATAAGCACTTGCCTGGCCAGTGTGAGGTCATGAGTTCGATTCCTGGTACCAAACCCCCCACACAAAAAAAACCCCAAAAAACATAGAGAGAGTGAACATTACTTTGTTATGGCAGCCTTAGCAGATTTACTATAACATTTTTTCAATTTATTATGTTAGTCATTTGTAGTATGTTCTCTCAACTCCCACATCAGCTTCACGAAGGCACTCTGCGATAGCAAATCTTTCAGAGCTTTCAATGATACAAACAGCCTGTGGTGGCAGCATGCGTGCCCCAGGTTTACTGCTACCGAAGGCGCTGGTTTTAATGCTGATGTATGTGAAGTGCATCAAATGATGCCTTGGACATAAGGGTACAACATGTAATTGTTGAATAAATAAAGTGCATTGGTTCCAAAATAGTGACATCTGATGGCATTCCAGCATTCCCAGAAATTAACAGAAACTAAGAGCTCTACAACACACCACTAAAAGCAATCAGAAGTGCTATCCCTGGACCAAACCATTATACCGTGGGTAGGATCTCTGAGATGAGGCTAAAAGCTTTGTCACTGTTAGGATTTCAACTAGATGCGGTGGCGACCCCCCTCCACCGCCTCCCTGCCCGGCCAAAGACTCATGACATCATGCCCAGCCTGTGGATGGGGACTGGATTGTGAGGGCTGATGGGTGATGTGCTGCGAGGAGGTGGGGTCACTGTGGGCGTAACACAGAAAGTCCTAGCTGTCCTCCTGGCTCCTCCCTTGATGTGCTGCTTTCCTAGCTCCACAACAGGAACACCTTCTCCCCTGCCAGGGCCCTGTGTCACACTGCCCTGCCTTGGAGCCAGCGGACTGTGGACGGCAACTGCTACAGTCTGTGAACCCAAATCAACCTCGCCTTCTTTAAATTGCAGATATCAGCTATCGTGTCTCAGAGACAAGGAAGACAGCCCCCGGGAGTACAGCCTTACTGAAATGTCTTTGAATAGTCCCTTGGACTCCAGTATTATTACAGGGGGGAAACCCAAACAATTTCAAGGAAAGTTATTAAACTCTAGCCCTTCAAGACAATGTCAGTAAACTCTAAACCAAAGGGAATGACAGTCTCTAAAGCAATGACATCCTTGATCGGGGCAGCTGCTCCTGCGTAGGTTCTGTTCACTTAGCACACTTGTCCTCTGGACGATTTCCAAGCCCTGCCCAGGAAGGTGGAGGGTGGTAGTCTGGTGCTGTGCCATCCTAAAGCTTGCCTCTCCCTACACCTTTCTTCTAGAACCTTCATAAAATCCTCTTCCAAGAGCAGGCTAGTTAGTCATGACTGAGTAATCACTGTGTGTCTGTTATGTCTGTGACTTTGATGCTTTAGGAAAGAATAATTTAAACTGAATGATTATGCATTCCAAAATGCTTGTGCTACGCCTTTCATCCAAAAACAGTTTAACATTCTAAGATGAGGCTAGGGAAGAGATAAAATATTGGGATGAGAAACAAATCTCAACTTCTACAGACAGCAACCACTAAGTGGGTACTCTCTGAACATGTGAGTGGCTTCTGGAGCACTAGAAAGCATGCACACCACCTGACATTTAGAGAGGAAAAAGATATTTAGCATTGTTAGCACAACCTGGAGTTAACAGACTCCAAGAAGACACTTAAAATAAATAATCAGCAAGCTACCGTCTGCTGGATAATGGACTTGCAAGGTTTTTATTCTATGTCAGGAATGGCATAAAACTGTAATGTGATAAAGATACGTAAATATAGCTAAACGATATAACAGAAAAACATGGGGAAACACCAGTTCACCCAAGTTTAAATTTCCCAAACGTTTGGGTTAAAATAGAAGATGTAAAAATACAAATCTGAAGGCTATCTTGTTTTATTACAATTACCAGAATATTTACATTAAGACTAGTACACACAGCCTGTATTTTGTAATTAATAGGATTGAATAATTGCTATCTTTTTAATTACCCCACTATTAAAAACACAGACACAAAGAGCAAGGTAGAGTTAAAGATGTTTTCTTTTTCTTCGGGGCAACTGCTAAAAGCAACCACTGATGACTAACTGCATAGTCTTTACTTCATTCCTAGCCCTAAGAGAAAGATCTGTGTATATATGGAGCTCGACTCATGAAGGGTTTTCACAGAACCTGCCTTGACTTCTGTTTATGGCTTTTTGTTTGTTTGTTTGTTTTTGTTTGTCTTTTTGAGACAGGGTCTCCCTATGCAGTTCAGGCTGGCCTTGAGCTCACTTTGTAGTCCAGGCTGGTCTCGAACTCACAACAATCCTCCTGCCTCAGCTTCCCAAGTGCTGGGATTACAGGCGTGTGCCACCACACCCAGCTTGTTTATGTATCTTGAAGTTGCCAGACACTCCACTTTTAACATGGTGAGGAAGCCCCACTAATCAAGAGGCCTCGTCTCTCACTGTTTGTTCTGAACACTTTAGGAGCTGAGCCACTCTGATTATAAATGATGCTTATCTCCAAGTTCATGTACCCGATGGATTTGGCAGCCACTTTGAGAAAACTGATCAGCTTCTCCAAGGATTTGTAAATGACTCAAGATAAAGACAAATGTGGGAGTCACCCAGCAAATGATTCCAACTGTCCTGTTCTAAAAGATAGGCATGAGGTCACTTGTCACTTGTTTTCTGCCTCCTGCCTGCCCTGCTTTGCCACAGACTGTTTCTCCTCTGCGATGCCCCTCTGCCATGTCACCCTGCCTCACAGCCAGCTAACTATGGACTGAAACCTCTACCAACTGTGAGGCAAAAACACCTTTCCTTCTTTAATTCTGAGTGTCAGCTCAGCAACAAGAAAAGTAACTAAAACACCCATTCATCATAAAATGTATGACTATCTCTTTTCCTGTTCCTCTAATAGATTATGAGATTTACCTAAGTCAACATTGAAGATAGGGAGAATCTAAAGAAAAATATTATATAGTGCTGAGCCATATTAATACTTTAGTGTAAGCATTACTTAGCTTTATTATATTTAATTCTTATAATCCCCCTAAAAAATAAAAAATAAATAAATAAAAGACAGGCATGAGTAAGCTGTAAAAGAACTCCCTCTTTACAGCAAGATGGTCACCAGCTCACACAGAGAGTCCTTCTAAGTCTCCTTTGTTATGGGAAAGTGGTGAGTGACTTCCTTAAAGACTATGACTTGTTTTAGTAACAGCACACACAAGCACTTGAATGATTACACAAGGACTGAGCCTTCTGCCAACCACAGAAGATAGGTGTTTCTACTACCTTTATTTTACAGGGGAGGAAACTGAGGGCCTGGGGGGCTACAGCACTCTGGCACCCAAGATCACAGACTGCTGGGCCCAGAGCTTCTGGCTGAAAATGCACTCAAGTTCTTTCCTCCCTCTCCAAGACACTGAATACCGTCATGAAGGACACTAATCTAAACAGCTGGACCATAGGCTTTAGAAAATAAATGACATGGAGTGAACTAGGTGATACTAATGAGAAATGGAGAGGTGGTGACACCTGAAGGAAAGGGACATTTTCTGGTAGGAAGAAATTGTGTGAAGATTCGACTAAGAGGATGAAAGCAAAGTAAGAGAATGCAACACGAATGCTTCCTTCCCAACCCACTGGTAACACAAAATGACACCTTTCCTTGAGATTAACAAGGCAGAGCTTTCCTGCAGTTTTGAGTCTGGCAATTTAGTGAACATGGAGCTGCTCCATGAAAACGTGAAACCAATGAGAATTGTGTTTCCTGCCTTACCCTAAATCACAGCCAGATTCTGGGACCTGAAAGGGACCACAGATCAGTAATTTTCAAACAGTGTTCCAAGGAACCCTAGAATATGCTTCAGGGTTCCAACCAATGTATCTGTCATATTTAAGTTTTTAAAATTATTTCTGGGTTTATTTAGATATTAATTTTAAAATGTGCATTCTCGGCAGTCTTGGGCATAACAGGTTGACTCACTAGAGAAACCACTAACCGTTAACTAGAGTTAATTCTGTGTGTACAGTCCTTGTAGTGCAGTTTTTCCTGCTGTCATAGGAGTCTTGGACTTGTAGTAGTAAGTCACTAATAAGGAAGTAGCTAGCTTTTGCATTCACCGATCTTTCAAAAACTCCAGGCGTGTATATGCACGTTTGTCTAAAAGTGTACAATTTAGTACCACTAGAGTTTTACGTGTGCCTTAAACCAATTTCTCAACCTGACTGGACAACTTGCTGGAAGGAGGCTTGTCTGGTACATCACAGGGTGTTTATCAGTGCTCCTGGCCTCTACCCACCAGATGCCAATAGCTCCTACAGCTGTGAATACAAAAAATTTCTCCAGACATTATCACTTGTCCTTTGGCTGTACCTGTCTTGAATTGAATGCCAGGACAGATTGAAGAGTATGTGTTCTGAGGAGCTTCAGACCACAGCTAACAGACAAAAAAGACAGACAGACATACGAAGAGATACAGATGTAGATGGATTTCTCATAATGTGAGCCAGGAAAAACTGTTGACTCTTCAATTTGACTATTCACCTGGATTAATTTATCTGATTCTTACAAAGACCGTTTGGGGTAGGTCTTAAAGCTATCTCCATTTTACAGATTAAGAATCTAAAATCTAAAGCAAGTAAGTACATTTTCAAATAATATTTGGCTAGGTAATAACCAAACAGTTCATATTAGAATTACAGATGGCTGCAGTGCATATTGCAGGTTTTAGATTCTTTTTGTCTGCCTTTGATTCAAAGGAATGAGGGCAGTTGGTAAATGTCACTTTTGAAGCAGAAACTGTATTATTAAACTCTTCTTCCAAGTACCTGAGTAAACACAATTAAGGGAATCCTGAAGTTACAAGATAATTTGTTAAAAATCTGTTTCCATTTGTCACAGCTTCCCTGTGTCAAGCAATACCTCTGGTAGCTACAATCACTAAATAAATTTAGAAACATACTAGACAATAACACCACTATAAAGACCTTACCCCATAACACTAGAGTAATTTTTTCTAACCGCTTAGTTTAAAAAAAAATAAATGAATACAAAAAAATATGAATTTAAAAAATAAAGTTATATTCAAAAATACATCTTCCAGTATGCGTTTTATATATGGAGGCTGCCCGTAAGATTTTGTTGGAAAATAAATGGATTCAAAGTTTAAAAAAGAACAGTGAAAACTATTACTCTTTTCCACTTGCTTATTTAACAATAAGAAAACACAGGCTCAGAGAATAATATGACCTTTGCAAAACCACACAGTTGTTAGTGACAGAACCAGAACCAGAACCGGAACCAGAGCTTAGTTCTGCAGATGATGACGAGCTAGTGCTGCTGTATGTGTCCAAATTGCCTTGTAAGTAGTACGTAAGTACACATGAATGGGCTGGGGGCCTGAGACGTTTTTCAACAATTTGGTGCACTTTAGGTAAAAAAATAAAATAAAATAAATTGCCTTCTGAAATCATTAAGAAAGGCCATGATTTCATTCAATGATAATAATAGTTGAATATTCCTTTTGAAGGTTAAGCATACTATATGCAAGTGGCATGTCTAAAACATTAGCTAAATATTTTTAAATCTTGCTCTTTAATTTGCCTTAAATCACTGTATAATTAGTGTTTAGTGAAATTTTAACCATCTCATATTTCTCATTAATCCCCACCTGGGTTAATCCTTGGCTACAGTTCAGGATCTAGGTACCCAAACCAATCCTGGTGAGGTCCCACATGACAGATACGATTGTGGACAGGGAGCCTAAGTAGGGGCCAGAAGGGCCCCCATGAGGAAGAGGGTCAAGGGTGAAAGCAGAGAACAATGCCTCGTGAACTCTGAAATGCCCAAGTTTTTTCTCATGAACTAAACTACTAAAACCTGCACATAATGAGCAAAAGTGACCATCTGCAGTCATGCACTTAACAGACAGGATATCTCCCTTGTCAACAGCAGGAAGGACCAGTCCTGGAAAACCCATCAAGCCTTGAGTACATGTGAGAGAAAGCTGCTTTAAATTTCAAATTCATGCTATTAACACATTCAAAGAATGAAATGTAGGGACAGCAATGAGTGATCAGCACAGAGTCCAGAAGGAAGAAAAGGCTGGACAGTATCTTTCCAATGATTTTCCGGGACCATGCCCCACATGACATCTCATGATTGCTATACTTGTTTGAATTAATATGCTGACTTTCTGGTTCACAAGTCAGTTCCTAAATGATTTTCATCAGCGTGGCTCCCCCAGGGTGTGAAGAACTGGGAGTTACAGTGGACCATGAATGGCTCCAGTGAGCCACTGCCCGATGCCCGGTCCTCTGCCGGGTGATTCTGCAGCTCCTCCCAAGAGGAAGTTATATGTGCAGCCTCACTGTGCAAATGCCCAGACCTCAGGAGCAACAAGAGAGAAGGCAGGAGACAGTAAATAAGAGGGGTGTGTCTACCCCCCAGGTGGGGCCGCTGAACACTGTCCATGTTTTTCTCGAGAGCAGTGAGGAACTGGTAGAAAGAGCCAGCCCATCCATCAGAAACACTCTGGAGGCTGGGGGTGGGCTGGAGAGCTGGGCTATGCGGGAGCTGGAACATGTAAACTCGGACAAGCTGTCTGGGTGTGAAGTGAAGGCCACATGTCAAAGGATGGGCTGCAGATACATTTTGAAGACTCCCCCACCCCAAATTTAGCTAGAGTACTGTAGTGACTAAAAGCGCATGCATTAGAAATGATGCCATGATTTGAAGCCAAGGAAAATAAACAGTGAAGCAGACGGAGGTCAAAAGACAGTTTGCTCAACTGAGAAATAAAAATTAGGTAATAGCTAATTAAGTGGTCATGAGCCAAGCCTTTGCCGTTAAGCAGAGCTGAATCTTTGCTCCGTTCCTTGTAGTAGAAACCTTCAAGTCTCAGCTTCCTCATCTATAAAATAGGTTTAATATCATTGACCTCACTGGGTTGTGGTGAGGGTTAAGTGAGAAATTGCATGAAGTGCTTGGCACAGTGCCTGGCTCCTCGCAAACACATCTGATTAATGATTGCTCTTCACATAGCTGAAAAAGCAGCAGCAGCAACCACCGCAGTAGTAAACAGAAGAAAGCATCCTTCTGTGAGAAGGAAAATGACTTAGCTTTGGTTTTACAGGTACAAGACTTTGATAAATTTTCTCAGGAGTCTACTATGAGAGAAAACTATTCTAATGGCCATTTTAGAACTATGTATGAGCACAGTGAGGAAAGAAAGATCATTACCCTTTTCCAGTTTTTCCCTTTAAGTCTTGGATGCCTCATTCATATGATTATGACATAATGCATTTGGAAATACACTGTACACTTTAAAGTTCTACAGAAGTGTAAGGCGGCCTTACTGTTACTACAGTGTTTATTCTAAATGTTCCCAGAGAAGTCTGAAATATGAATATAACTTCTTTTTTTTTTTTTTTTCCCCTGGCACCAGGGATTGAACTCACAATCTTGCACCTGCCAGGGCAGGCACTTAAGCCACTGAGCCAAACTCCCAGCCCTGGTTTTTTTGAGGCAGGGTTGCACTATGTAGCTCAGGCTGGCCTTGCGCTCATGTTGTAGCCCAAGCCGGCCTCGAACTCACAACGTTCCTCCTACCTCAGCCTCCTGAGTGCTGAATATAACTTCTTAAAGCTGGGCTGTGGCTCAGTGATAGAACACTGGACCAGCATACATAATGCTGTGGATTCAACCCTAGCATCACAACAAACAAACAAACTTCTAAAAATGTCTGCCACACAGCCTTCAGAGACAGGCTTCAGGCTGGAGATTCCTGCTGACTCTACAATGAAAAGGGCAGAGAACAGAGCCAACTGTTTGTTTTGCTGCTTCTCTACCTCATAGTCTAGGATGCCCATAGCCTGGGGTAGGGAAGGTTGGAACCACACTGCCTGGATTAGAATCCCAGTTGGGCCAATTGTTAACTGGGCAAATTGGGGCAAGACCTTTAGCTTGTTTCTAGGCTTCCTCATCTGTTAAATGGGAAGAGTGATACCACCCAGCGATGGGGTTGTTGCCAGGTTCAAAAGGATTCAAAGGCACAGAGTAAGCACTATATACTATAAACATAGTATGCAATGGTAAATATCAGAAAGTCTCTCTCCATGCAAGTTCGAACATCTCCATGTATAACTCCAGGTCCCACTCACTTATACCGGCCCGCCACCTCCTGTGATTAGTATCCTAAAGCAGTAAGTCTCAAACAGCAGCAGAGACTCAGGCTCTCCCTCTCGGATGAGTCACTAAGTTCAATAAAACCAGGGTTTCAAAAGGGCATTCGGGCTGTCTGCACGAGAAGGCCCTCACACGCAGCTACTCACACCAGGAATTTCTGTTACCCGATCAGCGTGTGTCCATCGCGAGGAAAAGAAGGAAGGGTAAAAGAAGGGCCAAACTGAAGATGCCAAGGGAGGTCGTCGAAAATCCTGTAGACCAGTTGGGGAGCACACACCCAAGCATGGGAGTGGGGAGCCCCCCAGACACGGCGCTGCAGTCTTAGGGCGTGAATGGCACAAGGCTGGCATTTACTTGGAAGAAAGCTCAGTTGTTAAGATGCTTCACAGACAGTCAATCAGAATCACCAGGCAAAAAGGACTTGGCTCAGTGGCCATCTCGTGACCCTGCTCCTCTAGCCAGGGAGCTGCCATTTATACATAAGCCATCTTATAAGTGCACATGCATACAATCCTGTGACATAGATGGACGATGTAGAACAAAAGTGGAGGGGAAACCGCAAGATCCGACACACACACTTAACCGGTGCGCTTTTATACATGAAAACCTTTGCTATCTTATGGTCAAGCTTCTAATAAATCAAAAACAGTTTAGCGCATGCACCATGTGTTCGCAAACTATCTCTGGGAGGCTAGAAGTTAAGTTGCTGCTTTCAAGAGTCCATTTCTCCCAGTTAAAATTATTTTGGTACCAATTTTATAAAATTAATATGCTGTGGGAGACGGTATAATTTTTTTTTGCCAGTTTCCAAATTAAAAATAGTTGAAATGACTTCTATCTTTTTATTTTGGAAAACCAGGGACAAAAAGATATTCCCTGCCAGCAAGTGAGGTGCCAAGTTTCTGTCAACTGCTTGGTTATAATTTGGAGAGTTAGAATTAAATTTTATATCTTGAAAAGTGTAGTTTGCAGAAAGAGAACTGATGGAAGAGGATTGCAGGCAACATTTAATCAGGCTTTGAATGATGATCGTTCCAGCTCCTTGATGTGCTGAATTGAGTGTGGAGATTTTCACACTGTACAAAGTCTCCTGTCTGAAGACCTCAGGAGAGAAACCAAGGAGCTCAATGAACATGATTCCTCCAGGCCTCTCCTTCCTGTTAACCTCGGTCTATTTTGAAACGCCCCAGACTACCTCATACTACTGTGCTACCCAGACTTCAGGGTCTGAGGCTGAACAGAACTCAGACAACTCATAGCTATACTGAAAAACTACTGTGCCGGCTACCACGTGTCTAATCCACATCAGTGGTCTTCCGTCCTGGCTGCACGTTAGAATCATTTGAGGATTGCAGAGAAAATACCACTGTCTAAGGCCTATCCCAGACCAATTAAATAATAATTTCTAGGCGCTGGCATTTTACAAAAGCTCCCCAGGTAAGTGTAACCTGCGGTGGAGGTTAAGAACTGCTGCAGGCTGTGGGAGACGGCAGGAATGCAAGCTTCCCATGGTTGGCTGAGCACTTCTTCCAGCACACCCCTCGGCATGTGACCCCTGGATCGGCTGCCTTGTCATGCAACGATCTGCCTAAGTCTTCTGGCTTCCAGAAAGATCTATGTAAACATGCAAAGCCTTAGCCTTGTGAGGCCTGTCTCTGGGTCAAAACCCCATGCAAAGTCTACAAAATTATTTTTTCCCATCAGTCTACACAGGAGTAGGCACAGCCCCCTGCTCGTCCCTGAATCTGGCGGTGAGCATCTCTATGATGCTGACCCTGGGAGGCCGGGGTGTAGGCAACATTATTCATCTTTGAGGGTCCAGGGATGCAAAGCCTGGGCTCAGAGGGAGAGAACTGATCACTTGGAGAAGGGATTTTTTTTTTTTTTTTTAAGTCAGGTACACAAGGAAATGTCCAAATGGAGGCGAGGGTGAGAGGGGGATTTTGAGACTATTTAAAACAGCATTCCATCCAGCAACTCTGAAGCTCCTTGGGTTCTGATTCAGTCATCTTTATGCTTAGGTTTAAATTAAAGGACCAAAAAAGACTCCCCTTAATACCCAGGCAAGAAAGCATCAAGTGTTTTCTATCTCTCTTTTGGAAACAAGTAGGTGTCTACACACTTGAATTTGTCACTGTGCTCCAGTTTTGCAGACAGTGATCTGGCTGGCACAAAGACTCCCAGACTCGGTGCCCACAAACAGCTGCACCCTATCGTACCAGCAGGTGCACGGATAGAGCCCAGTGAAAGAAATTCTGTGCAAGAACAATGGCGCCGTTATGACACCAAGGGGCAGGGCCTGAGGCTAACTACCAATTCACTCCATTTGAGGACAGGAAGAGCTAGAAACTCAGCCACAGCTCCCCAGGATTTGGCCTTTTTGTCCCTGAACCATATCCACAGAGAAGGCCAGGTAGAGTGCCACAGTGAAAGCAGCTATCAATTGTAGGGACTGACCAACCAGATGGTTAGTGGGGAGAAAAAGAAGAAAAAAAAAATCCAGCAGAAGATGTATTCCTTCCTTTTAACATATCTTCCCCTCCCGTGGGCTGCATTGCCAGAGTCACCAAGTTTACATTTACATCCAAATATGCACACACAAAAAAAATTACTGATGCATCTCACTCCCCGGTGACTTTATAACAGGTTGCTAGGTAACAGTGCATACAAGTCAGGTTTCAGGACCTCTAGTAAGCCACCATAAAATAGCTGCATGGGCCTTTTGCATAAATAGTGTGCATTTGTTATCTGTTTTCTTATGCCAATTGATCAGTCAGTAAATACTCCCACTGCCAAACCATAAACAACTCCCCATCAATAGCTAACTGAAAAAAATAAATAAATAAAAAACGGATCACAATAGAAAGCTTTGGTGCACAGTGCTTCACCCCAACCTATGAGCTGGCCTCTTCTCCCCTCTGTCTCTGTTATTTGCAGAGCTGGCTCCAAGCAGCCGAAAGCCTTCTCTTACGCTCCCTGAGATTGGGGCTGGAGCTAATTACAGGTTCCCACCTGACTGGGAGCACTCAGAGCTGAGCCCAGCAGGAGTCGCATATCACACACCAGTGTTTTACGCGAAGATCAAACTGCCTGCCTCCCTCCTCACCTTCCTCCAGAGTTAAAAAAAAAATCCCTGGAGTCATGGAGTGAAGCCAACAACACCTTACTAAGAGTCATTCCCCCCACCCCACTTAGTTTGCCCCTCTCTGTTAAGTAAGGAAACGTCCACCCTTCTAAACTAGGCTAAGTGAACCTGTCACTTGTTTCTTCTCTAGGGTTGCACGAGAGCTCTGAAAGAGTCCCTTTTGCTATTGCGTTAGTAGGCAAGACCATCGAGGAAAAGGCAGGGTCCCCGGTGGATGACATCGTGAAGGATCAGGGAACAAAAGGGGAAGGAAATGTGTTTAGCCTATATTAAAAAAATTACCTATAAAACTCAAAGTCTCTAAAGTCATATCTAGTCAGGAGAAGGCGGGGGGTGGGGGGTGAGTGGAGCAGAGAACCTTTGGTTAGATGCAGTTAAATCCTGGGACCTGGCCACTCTCAGTGCAGGGCTTCCTCACCCCTGCACATTGTTACGTTTCCTTGTCGCTTCCCCTGCTCCTTTCCTCTTCCTTTCTTTTCTGGGGCACCTCATTTTCCATCCCCTCATTCCTTCCAACTCCCGTCTCCCACTGTCAAGGGGCGGAGATCTAGGGTGAGGGAACATTCTAAGGGACCCCCATTGTCACAGAGCAATGAAACTTCGGAGTGAAACTGAGCCTCTCATTCACCTGGCAATGACATTTAGTGAAATGCGACTCACAGTCCACTTAAAGGAAGGCGGTGACCAATTATTCTCCACTTAAAGGGTACTGTCAATCTCCAAAGAGCTGCAGTGGCATTTGGAAACCATCGTGGGGGCTGCCACCTTCAACAGAGAGACAGAACCAGTTCTCCACCGACCTTTCCCCACCCTCTACAACTCCTGTAAAATTTAAAACCAGACTTTTAAAATCGTAATGAGTAGCAGCACAGTCCCACAACGCATCTTATCATTCCAAAAGAGAGTCAGAAAAAACATTTGACATCTCTCCACCTTGTTAAACATCACTACTTAATCAAAAGCATTAGGAAAAATGACCCCAAAGATGCATTATCTGGTGGTGAAGGAAAGTTATGTTAATTAGTAAGAATGCATTTTTATAATTTATATATCATCTTGTTTTCAAAGGGGTTTGGGAAGTTGGAACAGAATGTTTAGAGAACTTAATAAAAAAATTTTTTTTCACTTTACATGAGATATCTCCAACAGTCAAATTCATAGAGAAAGTAAAATGGTTAGAAGGGGTTGAGGACTTATTGTTAAAAGAGTACAGTTTGGAAAGATATAAAAGTTCTAGAGATAGATGGTGGTAATGGTTGTACAACAAGCCAAATATATTAATACTACTGAACTGTACACTTACAAGTGATTAAAATGGTCAATTTTACGTTCAATATATTTACCATAATAAATAAACTTTACACACAAACAAAGAAATCCTGAGCAGGGAAAAAAACTCATAAAGACAATTTCTATCATTTGTTCAAATTTTACACATCTGTAGTTCCTCATGGTAATCTCTATATATACTATGTCTCTCAAAAACATTTCAAATTAAGACAGCAAAGAACTTGAATAGTGCCAAATAAGGAACTTCATATTCAAACACTTTGGAGAAGCCAGGGCAGAAGAGACAAGTTAAACAGGCCTCAAGGTCACACAAAGCAGCTGGCCCAGTCCTGGCTCAAACTATGACCTTTACCCCCCACAGTCAGAACCCACACAGCAGGGGGGAAAAAACAGAAGGAAATCAACAATCTCTATTGTTTTGAGACCCAAGCCAAAGCAATGCCTACTTCTAAAGGATTGCTGAGAGAGAGACAGAGAGAGAGAGAGAGAGAGGAGAAACTTAACAAAAGTTCAGACTGTTCAAATTAAGGGGACCTTGAAGGTTTCTAGTCCTACCAGTTTATTTTACAGATGAAAACACTGGTAGAGAAAAGGAGAAAGAGAGACAGAGGGAGGGAGAGAGAAGTACAACCCTATTCAAGTACCTGACAGCTTCATGAGAAAATCAGACGCCATCTTAACAGAGATGTCCTGGCTGAACAATGCGGCCGCACTGCTGGCCACATATTCGGAGGGGTCTTTCAGCTTTGTGTGGTTGGCGGGCCTGTCGGCAGCGTTCAGGGTAAAGGAGGTGGGCAGGCCGTTATCTTCCTTGGGTTCCTCCTTCACCAGCAAAGGCGAGACGCCAGCCCCACCCTGGCTAGTCCTCTCTGGAGTGTTAGACGTCATCACGGTCCCCACTAGCTCTGTCCCTCCTCCTTCCCTTTGCTGCCCCAGGCAGCCACTGTCACTGAGGTGGGGAGATCCCTTGACATCTGGGTCTGGGATCTCCTCCTTCACCTTGGCTTCTGTCCTCAGGAAGTGCTGATGGCAACGCATGTGGAGTTTCAGGCTGAAGTGGCGTGAGGAAGTGAAAGGGCATAGCTGGCACTGGAAGGTCTCTCCCCGGTCCTGGTGCTGATGAACCTGCCGGAGAAACAAAGAGAATGAACAAGCCACCGTGCAGGCATGGACAGGGCCTCGTCGTCCAGCCAAGCTACTCATCAGCAACTTCCTTGCTGTGCAAAAAGGATCCGGGAAGAAAACCATCACAGGAACACTGCCTTCGTGTGCTCCAGGTAACAGTGCCAATCCCCACACGTGAAGTGGGTCCACGGCGGTTAGGAGTCCATGATTAGAGCCAGGCTCAGGACTGAGGACACTGTCTGCCAAAGGAGGCGGCTTTCAGTAGCATCCTCCTGAGAGTCTAGACATCCAACTCAGTGGATGATCTTCTGAGAAAATACTGGAAAGCCAGCACAATTACAGAATGACCAGTTAGGGTCAAAAAAGGTAACCTGTGAAATAATCCTCACAACAGGAATACTTTGCATATACCCAGTTATAGTCACACAGAGCATTAGTTATGTTTTGTAAACATAATGTCAATTTTCAAAATTGTGCTCTCAGATCATTAGAACTTAGAAAATAATGCCTCCGGGCATCCCTGTTTCACAGACAGGGAAACTGAGTCTCTAGAAGAAGCGGCCTAAACAAAAGTGCGTATAAACAAAGCAAAGCAGGAGAAAAAGTAAGGTCTGACCCTCACCAAGCATTCTGAGTAAGAGGAAATCAATTTTTCCAACTGTAGATATAATAGCACGTTCTAGGTTCTGATGTCTGCAGTGAAGAACGCAGACTTTTAAATCCGGTTCCCATCTCGCATGCACACAATACCTGCAAAAATTGCAAGAAATCTTTTTCTCCCTGTCACTACCAAATTTAGTGCTTGAAAAAGTGAGGAAATCATTGCACTGGCCCGAGCCAGGCTTTGAGCTGGCAGGTGCTCATAAGCTTGTAACTTCCCCATTCATCTCTGCCAATGTAATTCAGCACTGACCCACTCCACCCTGCTATTTCAGGACTGGCCCTCCCTGGAGTTGAAACTGCCAATTGTGTAGATTCGGGCCAAATGATTTGGGGAGTTACGTGATTTGTACAAACAAGAACGTAAGTGATTGGAATTCAAAACCAAAACAAAACTGACCCTTTATCAGTCAGAGGTGACCTGAGCAGGATTTGAACCTGGGTCTCTCAGAGGTTAAAGACTCATTTGTTAATCCACAGCACCACCTGGCCCCTCTGCATGAATCTCCTTTCCAAGAGAGCAAGTTTTACTACAGCTGTTTATGCCTTCTGAATATAGTCCAAAAGCATTCTTCACCAGCCAAAACATACTTTTAAATAATGTTAAGTGACCAACAAAAGCAAAGAAATTAAAAGTTAATGGTGAGATCCTGTTGCTACAGCACCCCACTGTGGCTTTCTGAAAAAAAACAACGTAAGAGATTCTGGATCCCCCCAAAACCTGAGTTTATCAACACAAGTAGCCATAAAGACTTAAATTCTGTTGAGGCAAATTCTTGTTCATTCAGAGGCTTCTGCTCTGCCTGAATGGGGAAACACTGGGATCATTCGTGGCTTTTAGCACTGCCTCCTTTCTCCCCAGTCTTTCGCTTGCCTTCTTACAGGACAAAGATTGGCCACCACCTCCTCCACCCACGTCACATAGGAGCAGGCACCTGGGGGGCCTCCAGTCACAGCCCGGAAGGTCAGACAGATGCTGCCACAGGCGTGCCCCACAGCCAGGTGGTAAAGGTCACGAGGCGGAGAGTTTCTGTGTCCCTGAACACAGGGCAGATTCCATTTCAGAAGTGTCCTTACATCTACTGGCCCTGGAGAGGACAGGACAGCAGAGGAGCGAATCCAAGAAGAGGAGCTCCACAAACCGCTTCCAGAAGGAGGAAAAGGACACAGCACCAGCCCAGGTTCCAGAATCAAAAGGAAACCTTGAACCGAAAGGAAAGTGTGTGCCAGTACTATACGGGCTTCTTTGCACTGGACCCCAGCTGTGTTATATTCAGTTATAGGAAAATCAGTGCAGGTTGAAAGTGAAAACAGTATTGGGTTGACTTTTGCACCTAAAATTTTGTTTGAGCTGTACCTTCTCACAGGGATTACACATCACATATGGCAGTTTCTCCCCTTCTCTCTTGACAGAAGGGCAATTCTCTGTGATAATATTCTCTTTAGCCTAACACTTGCTTTAAAGTTCCTCTTCATCTGCTGATAAGCAATGCTTTTGGAAGCATGTTATTCTTCCCAGACCCCAGACCCACTTACCGCCTGGTCATTTACCATCAACCACCCCTATTAGGTGCTGTGGTATCTTTTAGGCCACCTAGCAGTAGTCAGAGGCTTGGGTGGAGGCATTTCCAAGTTTAGAACAACTCTGAGAAGCCTCTACTCCATCAGCCTTGGCAGACCAGGGTCTCAAGAGGACTCACAGCTCTGCAAATGGTGGACCCAGGACGGGTGCCCTGCCTCTGGCCCAGTTTCTTGCCCTTACCTGACTAGGGACCTTTATCTTAGTGGTCCTGCTCACATTTTTTCTGTTCTGCTTTAGCTTATGAATTTCACATTTAATTCCTGTATGCTCACTTAGCCAGGAAATCTGTAAAAAAGACTTAACACAAATCTAAGAAAACCCCAAGGAAGCTGGAGGCATTCACAAGCTCCTTCTATAGCTGGTCATGAAAACATTTGCACAACACATTATGGAGAAAAAGCAGGATAATAAAAAATGTATAGTGCCCATCACCTAGTAGGAACACAGTATGTGTTGCACTGTTGAACAAATAAAGCAGAGTCCCATTTTTCTAAATAAATCCAGACAGTCAATACAAAAGGTTGTCTATCAGAAAGATAATGGTTATTTCTGAGTGATGGGATGAGTGTTCAATTTTATATTCTTTTCATCAACCTTTCTAAATTCTCACCATTGGGATATTTCACAGAGAGGGAAAAGCAATAAAATTTATTTTTGAGTAATGTCTTACACCACTGCATTATTCTTAAATGTAAACATTAATTGTATTCAGTTGGCACTGAGAAAATGATTACTGTATTAGCTACACTTACTGAAAGCTGCTTCTCCACGTTGGGCACTGTAGTTAAGTGCTCTTAGCACATTGTCTCATTTAAGTTTCATAACAACCCTATGAGACAGACCCTATGATTATTATCTCCATTAGTAGAAATAAGTTTAGTGAGATTAAATGAGTCTTTCAGACGCTTACCTACATTATGGAACTGAGATTTTTCACTGAGGTTTTTCTGAGCACACAGAGATTTTAGTATTTTAGTATTTGACTTAGATTGCCCCTGCTTCTTAGGCAAAATTAATTTTAGGAAACTTACCCATATTTCTAATCTTAGGTGACAGTAGCAAATAGTATCTATGCATAAGATCACAGCCGTTATATTTCTGCATGATAACATTTTGCATATTTTCGCAAAGTTAAAAATATGTCTAATCAAAATAAAATCACGAATCTTTTGAATTAAAAAAAAGGCTGACAAAAGGCACTGGGAGCAGAGAAGAGAAAGTACACCTTTGCTAAAATTAAACTTGCATGAGCCCTTTTCCCCACTTCCTTATCAAAAGCTCGAGTCATAGCTCAACAGGTTAGGACACTATGAGTTTGAATAAAGTAGTAATTTCACACAACTGCTTTATTGTACTGGTTATTGATTTGTTCTGAAAGCATTCTAAGACCCCACGACCTGCAAAGCCCTGGCGGCTCTCATCTGTAGCTCTGTCATGGCCGACTGTCTATGTCATCAAGGCACCCAACTCATCTCCCTGGAGTTGCAGGGTCAGTAGTTCCTGCTATTGAAAACCCAGCTTTTTTTTTTTTTTTTTTTTCTCATGGGCTTATAAATAGGTTGTTTTAAGTGACCCTGAGCTGAAACCAAGCTTACAAGGTGTCAGGCTGGTTGCAAGTTTTCTGCTCGCTGAAGCCTTAAATTCACCAGACCTGATTTCTAAGCACAGCTAAGGACACAGTAAGTAAACCAAGTTTTAGTTCTAGAGCCATTTCCTTTGAAGTCTTAGCCTGCTAATGAAATCCAACTTTGCAGGTTTAAAAATATGAGTTTTTACTTTGGGAACACATGACAGAGGATGAGGAAGGTTAAAGCAATAACCAAGTAAGATCAGTAAAATTCAACCAACCAGAACTCCTGGTTAAATGAATTCTGAAGATGAAGGGCAGGCTACTCCCAGGAGAAAAAGGCAAATGATTGAAAACAAATTACATCATGGACTTAATTTTTTCCAATCTTCTAAGCTATTTCCTAAAGTCAATAGAGGTTCTGACTGATCATACTCTTAGAGTTACAATTCAGAACAGCGATTACTGCTCTATTCAGAAAGACAGGCTTGCCAGATTTCAAAATAAGCAAATATTTTAATTGTGTGCCCACACTATATTTTTTATGCTGGTGAAGGTGATATTTATAAATATGAATGGACAAACAATATTGTAAATATCAGTGAAATATACTTGTTGTTATTAAGATGTACAATGGTAGTTTACTAAAATTAATCAGGCATGGTGGCACACACCTGTAACCGCAGCACTCTGGGAGGCTCAAACAGGAGGACTGAAAATTTGAGCCCATCCTGGGCAATTTAGTGACTTAGCAAGACCCTGTCTCAAGATAAAAAACAAAACAAAACAAACAGAAAAGGGCTAAGGGCTCAGTGCAAAGACTGAATTCAATCCTCAGTACTATTAAAATACTGTAGCTACCTGTTAACAGTTCTGTGTCAGTGTATTACAACTATCTCATTTAGTATTAATGACAGCTCTTCCAGACGGACATTGTTCCCATTTAATAGCGGAGAAAAATTGAGTCTAAAGGTTAACTTGCTCAAGGCTATACGGCTAGCAATGCGCAGTAAGACTTAAATTCGGTTCTACCAAATTCAAAACCTCATGCTCTTTTCAACACGAGTTTGCCCCTTGAAGCTGAAATAAAACCTGTTATATTCACAAGGCCTGCCAAGATTTCTATATTACTAAGTCCCCTCCCCTTCACAGGAAGTGCAACACAGAGATCCCAGGCAATTTGTGACATGCGTGTCATAGGCTCAGTCTTTGCAAAGTAAAGCAATGGCAGCAAAGGGCGGTGACTCCAGGAAGGGACAGGTCCTGGGGCTGGACCTTTAGTGCTCAGGCCCAGTGGTTCTTCCTGGAGGGGGCTTTCCCTGCCTCTTGCTCTGGGCCAGCTCTTCCTCTCAGTACCCCCAGAAATGCATCACCACACAAGGCCAGGTGAGCCTGCTGCTCCCCCACTGGAAAGGACGACTCTATACCACAACTGCTATTTGGATATTAAAGATTCTCGCTGGCTTTAGGTTCCTGGTTGTAAAGTGGATACCAATACATTTAAAAGAGACCCTTTCCAGCTGCACATGGTGGTGCTGCCCATGGCCTCAGCACTCTGGGAGCCTGAGAGAGAATCTGCAGGAAGTTTAAGCCCCGCCTGTGTAATTCAGCAACTTAGCAAGACCTTATCTAAAAATAAAACAATAAAAAAGAGGGGCTGAGGATGCAACTCAGTGTAAAGACCCAAGGTTCCATCCTTAGTATTGAGAGAGAGAGAGAGAGCGAGAGAGAGTGAGAGAGAACGACAGAGAGCAAGAGAGATTTTTTTCCAACATCTTTCTTTTTCGTTGAATTGTACTTGTTACACCAAGCACTGCCATCCCCATGCTCCAGCACAGAGCCATCTCTTAGCAGAGACACATCCTGCACCAGCCCATGTGCAGGAGACCTGGCCATGTGGCCTGGCCCTGAGGTCTTCTGCAGGTGACTTACCTTCATGTGGGATTTGAGATTGTCCTTGCGAGCACACCGGAATGGACAGAGCGGACACTGATGACTTTTTAAACCTGTGTGAATCACCATGTGCCGCTTCCAGTAACTCTTCCTTTTTATAACCAAACCACATATTGGACACTGGAAAGGCTTTCCACTTTCCTCTTCTGAGGCTTGGAAGGACAGAGAGAGAGAGAAAAAAGGAACATTAAGGAAAACAAAAAGACACATTGCATCTGGCACTAATGCACATGCACTGCTACATAGAAAGCACTAAAAATGATTTGGGTGTTTTCTTTGGTGATTCCAAGATATTATCCCTAAGGAAGGTTTATGGCTGTTCCAGGTAGAAACCACATTCATCTTGTCACCACCACCGGGGTTCCATTTGCTGAACTCTGATGGCATGCCCCGTCAGACTCCACCTCCAACGGCCACCCCGCACTTAGGACACGGCTGCAGAGGCTTCACCTGGCCCAGCCTGGCTAAGCGCCCCAAAGGCCCTGTATGCAGGCACACAAGCCTGCATTCAGGATCTTTGTTTCTTGAAGGAAACTGACAGGCCTGAGTCCAGGTCTGAATTCCTGGGGCTTGGAAATGGGGGAAAAATAAAGACAAATGAAATGGGACAGAGAATGACACCCTGCTCTGTGCTGAAAACCAGCTATCATAACCTCACACACTGAACTCCAATGGAGACAAATTCTAGGATCCCTACTGCTGATTTGTTTAGCTGTGGCTACTGCAGATGGATGCTGTTGCCAATTTAGCCATCAGGGAGTCTTAAGGTTAGGGTTTTTTATCCTCTTATTTCTATCTCTCTGGTTGCCACTAACAATGTGTGCTGCCTTCCTCCGCTCTGGACTGGGCCTCACTGCCTACTTTGCAAAGAGCCACACCAAGCCACCACACCAAGCTTTCAGGAAGGCAGACAAACCAACTCTCTCCACTAAGTAAAGCTCAGATCATTCGCCCCTGTACCATCCCCAAAGCAAAGCGTCTCTGCCGTGACAGTGGATTGCTAAACTTCTGGTCCATGAACCAGTGGTAACATTCAGCACTAATCTAACCTCTGCAATTTGGGGATACAGGGAACAAAACTGAGTAGAGCTGAAGGCTCAGGCATTCCTTTTAATCACATGGAATCAGAAATAATTCCAAACCTGTTAAATAAAAAATAAACGAAGTCATTTTTTAAAAAAGCTAGAAGCTAGATCTATTCCTGCTGATACGGTAACAGGTCAAATAATTCTAACGAATTAGGGGGTAAAGAAAGATTTGAAACTAGGTGTCCAGGGTGATTCTGTTTGTTTTCTTTAAAAAAAAAATCAATTGCTGCCAAAATCATTAGATGAAAGATTGATAGGAAACTTTGTAAAGGATGGATCAAGCTGACAGTACTTAAGGCCACCAGCGAATCTCAGCATTACTGAAAATGGCACAGACACGTGCGCCTTCCTAGATGCCACTTAAGAAATACTATTATAAAAATGTAACCAAGCCTCTCACTAGCAGTTTATTTGAAACACAGTAATTTTTTTTTTTTAAGTTAAACATAGCAAGGGGATGAAATCAACCAAACCTACCTAGAATGAGGAAATTCCTCAGGACAAATGACCCGGTTTCTTTCACAGATAAATGGTGTTTTAAAATGGGAAGGGATTGTAGATTAAAGAAAAAGACATAAAGATATACACAAAACAAATACAAGGTATGAAGTTTATTTGGATCCTGTTTAAACAAAACAATGGTGAAAGACACTTTTGAGATCATTGAGGAAATCCTGATTATAGCCTAGGAGTTCCGTAATATCAAGTAGCAAGTGTTGCCCCTATTAGATACAATAATGGAACTGTGGTTATTTCTTCAAAGTCTTTATCTTTGAAAATATACAAATACGGACATATCTACAAGCAAACAGATATGATGCCAGGATTTGCTTTGAAGTATTTGAGGGAAATAAAGGAGGGAGTGGGAGGAATGGTATGAATAAATGGAGCATACAAAAAATGATATCTTCCTATTTGCACGAAAATTTTCTGGAAGTATAGTCAAGAAACCGCTAAACACACCTGAAGAATTGTGGAGGAAAATGAAGGAATCAGGGAGGTGAAACCTGTGCTTTCCTTTTCGATCTTTCTGTACTATTTGAACCCATCGCCCCCACAACACTGCACAGGCTATGTGAGAGCCACCACTGAGACACAGCTCCCCAGCACTCTGTACTATTTGAATTTTTAAATGTACACATCACTTTACAGTTCTAAAAGGAAATATTCCCAAGTGCATATTTTAAGATAATCTCATTATTTATTTATTGAGTCAAATGAGTTTCTACAGCAAAGAACCACTTAAAATGGATGGAACCAGAAAGGTTCTGCAACAAAGACAGAAAATCCCAAAAATTTATTTTTACTGGTAGAGGAATAAGCAATACTGGTTACCTTAACCAATCAAGTCGAGAAAGAACCCTCTAATTAAAAATACGGCCTTAAAGTCTATTTGTGATATGTCTGATCATAAGTGTTGCCTTTTTTCTTTCTTTTTTGATGGGGAGTAGGAAGTTAGGGTTTCTTTTTATTCTAGAAAAAGAACAACCTGTACAGGCCAATAAGCAATCACTTTTATTAACCCTCTGGCACTTCTGCCATCTGCGTGTAGTGCTTGCCTCTAATGATCTGCATTCCTATGCCCACTTTTGCTTCATTTTCTATACTTCTTCGCCATTTCTTCCACCCTACTATCATGGTCACAAAGTTGCAGGTAGAACAACGTTTGAGAGAAAAGACTGAATCAGGCCTCTAGGTGAGATTGTTGTCATGTGCTACTGGAAAAAAATGATAATGATGTCTATTTGGAGTTATAAGAACATCAAAGTAATAAGCAAGAGACACAAGAACAAGCTACCACTGAGTCCCATCATCAGGAAGTATTTCCTAACCTGCTTAGTTTTATAGATCTGAGAGAGAAAAGAAAAACTGAAATGTCCTTTGCTGTCCAGGGATGTCGTGGCACACCGGAGGAAGGCAATGAGAAGGTATTAACTGGAAAAATGAACAGTGTCAGACTGTAGCTCTTCCTAGCAACTTGTCTTGACTAATATGACCAATGTACTTCCTCTTTTTCTGACACCTCCCCAGACCCTGCCTTAATCACCAATTCTGTATTTCAAGTGTATTACAGAGTACACTACATTAAGCCTTGCCTATTAGTATTTCATATAAATGTGTTTCATTTTGGAGCTATGCTCCTTTAGTTTTAATTAATACCGAAATACACATGAATCGTGTACAAATTAGATTGAGCAGGGAAAATTAGAATACTCACAGTAAGAAGAAACTAACTGTAAGAAATGTGGTCAAACAGCTACACTCCTATAACTATTTAGAATTTTTAACTGACCGTAGCAGGAAAGGACGAAGATAGAAGCCAAGCAATAAAAGTCACTAGAATACAATGACTGATTTTTCAAATTGGGCCACTAGTAACCCCTGGTAACATTTGCACTTTTATTTACTCAAGGAAGAACTTCAAAACCAGGCATGGTACATAAATGTAATCCCAGCATTCAGGAATCTGAAACAAGAGGATCACAAATTCAAGGTCAGCCTGAGGTGAGTTCAAGGCCAGCTTGGGCTACACAATGAGATACTGTCTAAAAAAAAAAAAAAAAAAAAAAAAAAAAAAAAAAAAAAAAAAAAAAAAAAAAAAAAAAAAAAAAAAAAAAAAAAAAAAAAAGAAAGAAAGAGAAAGAAAGAAAAAGAAGACATGTTTATATTTAAGTAAGATACTTGCCATTGCATACAATGTCCTTAACTACTTTAGAATAGGAGGAAGAATGCATTCTATTTCCTATGCTGAACTATTTTCAGGGAACTGACAGCTGTAAATTTCACTCAAATTTAGAGCCTCGGGAAATATGACCACTTCCTCAGTAGGAGCCATACATTCTTGAAGCAACAAGGCTGCAATGTTCCTAATTTTACCTAGTTTACAACTGATCTGGCTGATAAACAGCTTCCCCTAAACATATCACTAGTTAGTATCACCACAAACATAACTAAATTTCACCAAATGCTAATAGACCCAGGAAGACAGAGTTGCTAGTTTGTTCCTTTGGAGAAAACACGTCCTCTTTACAGGCAATAATATTATTGGAATAAAAAAGATAATGAATGTATATAAAACACTTTTCACGCGATAAATGAAAGCTCTTGGTAATGGCAGCTGTTGTAGGAATAATTGTGACAGTAAACCACAGACAGCCTTCAGAGTAGAAAAGTCACCATCACGGCAGATGTACACTGAGATAACAGACATCATATAAGAAGGACACAGCACATGAACTGGCCTGACAAAGTAGTTTGCCCATGAAGCCATGAGGATATACAAGAGGAGTCCAGGGTGCTGTTAGCCTGAACAAACTTCTGACAGCCAAATTCAGTTCAGCAGGGAAAAGATGCAAGGGGAGTAGAAGAGGACAAATGGCTAGAAGGCCTTTCCTGGGTGTCTGACACCCAAGACAGTACCAGGTTCAACATATGGAAAGAAGGCTGAGCTGAGAGAGCATAAAGTAAAATGAGAGCTGGAAACAGAAGGCAAAGATGCAGGAGGCTGCCAGTGCAGGATGGCCATGAGCACAGTACGCCAATGCACGTCCTGAAGGAATGGATGTACAAGCAGATAGATCAAGCACCTATATGTCAGCTATGTGCAAATATGAGCTCGAAGCAGCTCATACTAAAAGCAAACACTATATGACTACATCACTAATAAAGTGCAATGATATATGTTGAACTATTTACCACGGATAAGTTCTGCTGAAAACAGAGACAATCTTGTGGAAACTGTGAAAAGCCACATATTTTAATTCAAAAGGAGAGACCAGAAAAAGTTGTTGTTTTGAGTCAATACACAAATAGAACTAGAAAATAAGCCATAACTAAATGAAAGAAATATTAAAGCAAGGAGTCCTAGAGATAGCTCCACATCAGCTGAGTTTACAGGTGAGGAAACTGAACCACAGTATGGGAAGAGGACTTCTGCTACTGAATTAGTGACAGAGCTGGGATTAGAGCCCATCTCTATATTTCCAGTTTAATGTTCCACTTTATTGTCTATACATAAGTCCACAAAGCAATAAAAACAAAATTTCATTAGACTTAAAACATTTAAAGATTATGGAAGCGCAGATATTTTTAAACAAATGTAATTGCTTTATAGCTTTGGAATCAAACTTTATCTTGTTAGATACTACAGTATATGATGACTTGCAGAAAGTCAAGATAATTTGCAACTGGGTGAATCTGCATACTGAGCCTACCACATATACAGGAGCTCAAGATGCCGGAAGACCTTGGATGTGCACAATTCATACAACATTAATCAGCACCGTCTCCACTTCAGATTTTTTAATACTGCTGGACCATATCTGTGTTGACTAACTATCTTCTTTTCTAGCAGTATGTATGGTTTTAAGACCTTTCAATGGAACTCCTTGGACACATACCTCAAATACCATTTCAGAGCAAGAACACTAACAAAAACTGCATTAGCAATGGACATCAATGAGTTTATCTGTAGTTACTGGCGCTGACATTCTCAAAGCATATTTTAGCATGTATTCGATAAAACTAAGAAGGTGGTCTGATATCTACAGCCAGTTTAATTTTAAGTCAGTCAGAAAGTATAACTGAGATCAGTAACAGATAGCTCTGAATTGTGGTAAAAAATGAATTTGCCAAACAAGTTCATGTATGTGATCACTCTCAGATTAAGGCTATAACGTGGAGCTAATGGGAGCTCGGGAAAGGTCATCTCCTTCTTTGGACTTTCTATGCTTTTGCGATAACTTTAATAACATCCCATAAACATGAAAAGAAGCACTAGCCAGAGAGCCCTTATGTATTAACTCAGGAAACAGTCTTAGCTCTTAGTTGCAGGCGACCAGGTTGCTGTTAAGTATATTTAAGTTTCATTCAGTATAGTAAGATGTTTAGAGACTATCCCTGGGAAACTCTGCCTGTTATTTCTTTTAACCAGGAACCTGGCATCCTAGGACTCTTGTTGGCCTTCTACAAGAAACTTTGTCTTGAAAATAAAAACCATTTATTTTATTCTTAGCTGCAATAGAACAGTAGCTTCAAAGAGAATTGAGTCAATGTGTGACATTTATCTTTATAGCAAACAGACATCATCTTGCCTCTATCGTGTCCCTTTTCAGAGGAGCAGTGTAGCATGTGCTGGTGGCGCAGGGTCACATGAAAGAAACCTCCTCCTCGAGTGTCACGTCTCTCTGGCGGGGCGGAAAGGCTATCAAGTGGTGGACTCTTAAGGAATTAAATACACCACAACCTGGCAACAACAGAATCCTGTTCAAAAACGAAGAATAAGGCCAGACCTAAAAGACACTTTTTTTTTTTTTTTCATGGTTTGGACTTCCCTTGACCTAAAGAAGGTCAAAGCATTGCTGGTATCTAAATTACTCAAGACAGGATCAGCTTCCCCAGCACACAGCTCTTTAGAACTCTAGAATCAACTTTATATGCCCTTTTTGCGACATTTTGAGAAATATCTTTTAAAAAATTAAAAACTGAAAACAGTGGCCTGTAGTTTATTTTGTGACTTTTTGTGGGGACAAGAGGAATGCAGGGGATATTATTCGTTTATTTAAGTCATTAGGCGACAGAAACTCCCTACTGGGAGAAGACAGCTCACCTATTTGTTTTGAATTAAATTAAGATTTTTTTCCTTAGGTAAAAGGAAAAATAATAAACAAGAAACATTTAGAAACATGGGTTTTGGGTCTCACCACATTCCTACAATGCATTTTAGGTAAAATCATGCCTGAATCCAGGGCCTAGGTTACACTGAAACCAGCGGTGTGGAGGGGAGGAGGCCAGGGAGAGGTTAAGGAGAGAAGGGACCGTGGAGAAGGTCCGCCTTCTCTCCCACCCCTCAGAGTGCAAGGACAGTAATCCTGAGTAACAGCAAGTAGCCATTCCATGGTGATAAAGATAAATACAACTAGGTGTCCTGTGTGCTCCATTTCAACCCATAATCAAGCTGTGCTGCTGGAAGTGAAGACATCCACTTTAACTGAAAAGAGTACAGGAATCCTCGCCCTGATTTGCAATCCATGCACTAAATAAACAAATAGAACTTGAACTTAGGATGAATCTACAGGAATACATGAAAAAAAATTTTCAGTAACATTTTTAAGGCTTCACGCTTCTGGTCCTTCTTGCTGACTTTTACAAAAATGAATGATTTCTTAATACAACGAGTCCATCAATGGAGCTGTTCCACCAAGTTTTGGGTTATGAGCAAAGGTTTATGGAAAACTGGAAAAAGGTCAGGAGACTCAGCACCAATCAATCCGTAGGGTTTATAGTGCCCAACTCTGAGAGGTTCCTTTCTTTCTTCTTTTGATTTGGGCATATAGAACATTCATTGATTAAAATATCAAGTGTTTCAGGAAAAAAAAATTAGTATAAAGAAAAAAAGCCCGATTTCTTACAGCTCTCTAGGTACTAAATTCTGCTGAGCACCCCTTAGGGATGTTGGCTTAGATTAAATGCATATAAACCAAAAAGGGAACAACATGTTTTCCCTTAGTTGCATCTTCCATAATAAAACAAAGACGCAAACCCGCACTAGAAGCTCATGACCTCTTTCGCATCTTTACGTGCATCTAATCACCTGGGTGAAAAAATTATATTTCACAACTCTTGCCAGTTATACAAGAGACCACTTTAAAATGACAAAGCAGCTACAGCATCCCTTTAGGAGTCACGGTTTTAACAGAGACTTTCTAAACCTTCAGTCAACTAAAGCTTATTATTCAATTTGTATAAGCTTTTCCAAGTAACTAATGTCCATATGAATTCATATTGTAAACACCACTCATGCATTTATTCAATAAGCAGAAACAGATAACATTCATAAAATTACACTTTACATATAGCCTCACCTCTCTCGGCTGTTACCCCTAAATGAAATTTCTGTAAGTCAGGAGTGATTTATTTCATTGCAAAATTACCCAGCTCCTTTTGCTCTGCTTGCTTCCTAATTTTAGCCATTTTTTCTCCTTCCTTTGCCAGCTGGCGGGTGAGAAGTTCAGAGAAATGAAACTCAGAATTGATAAGCTTTTCAGGATTTTATTGACACTTCAGGAACTCAACAGTGAACAGTTTGTTAAAGTCATTCAAATCTCAGAGTTCCATTTTCCTAACTCTAGTCTGCTTTTTACATAAGCTTTAAAGTAATTATAATTAAGATACATAGCTCATTGAGCTATTTAAATGGAAATTTGTCATAAATATATCAAATTAATCTTAGCTGTGATCATTCAGTCAAGTATATGCCATTCCAAGTACTCTTCAGTCACATCTTGGCAAATAATTGAAATCTGGCTAGTCTTACAGAATCAGTGGTGCTTATATCAATGAGGAGTCACACAGCCTACTTCCTGTTCTGGCATGGGAGTATTTCCTTGAGAGACTACTGAAACCTCATACCTATATCCCCAGAAACACATACTTACCAAACACGCAGTTTTAAAACCAAACCAAACTAGTACACAGATGATGATGATGAAGTTTCCATTATGAGAACTCAAGTGACTAAATATTTCCCTTGGACAATTAATGTGAATACTGTACCAAGTTATAATGCTCTAGGAATGTGACAATGCAGTATGCTTTATGTATGTGACAGTGACATCTTCAGAAAGACCATCTCCACCACTAGAGAACACACAATTCAAATTTTTCACTTGCACCTTCCTTCAGAATCTGATTGGACTGAAACAAAATAAAAGCATTTGCAAAGATGCTCAGATTATGTTTGACTGACAATAGTTTTTTACAATTCTTGCATGACAAGGAATTATAGAAAAATAGGATAAGGAAAAGGTTTAAATTCCACAAAAAAGTCATAAAGATGCTAACATAAAAGTATATACTGTAATAAATTAGGGCAGAGTAGTTACTGATTATACAAAAGTCCATTTGTGATTGAGGCAGCGGGACTCTCCCTTGTCCACTATTTCAAAAGCAGTGTTTTTTTTCCCCCTCTATGTTCAGTGATGCCCTGAACTCTGTGACAAAGATGCTTTGATCTTCTCCCATTAAATATATCCGGTATGGACCTAGTCTGAACTTTGTAGAGAAAAAAAAAAATCTGTATGAAAGGGAGGGAGTACAGTATGTCTCTAAGATTATTCATTACCTTTCAAAAATGAAGCTATTTGTGAAGTCTTTGTGCAACACACACATGAAAGACTACTATGCTGCTTACTTAAAGTATTTTGTTGTGCTCTTGCTTTTTTATTCCTGCCTCGGCTCAGATGGAGAACTCGACTGAAATAGGCGATGAATAAGACATGGCAGATCCCAGTCTGAAAGATCTACCGGTGATTGAAAGAAAAAGACACCATACCTGAATTGGAGGGTTTCGAGACTCTTCCCTTGGGAACCGGGAGTAACAGTAATTCCAAGGACTGTGGTGGTGGCGGTGGAGGAGGTGGAGGTGGCGGTGGAGGTGGTGGGGTTACTTTTTCTGGCTTCTTCTCAGAAGGCGGTGGGGGTAGAGGGTCCTCGGGCAGCAGCGATGTCTTCTCGGCCAAGAGATTGCCGGCGGCCCTCGCTGCCACCTCTTTCAGCAGGGCGGCCGAGGAGGTCATGGAAGCCAGCGACAGGAAGGAGCTGGCTGGAGGGGGGTGCTCCTGACCAGGAGTCAAACTTCTCTCACTGACTTTCTTAGACAGAGCTGCCAAGGTGGAACTGGCAGACTGGGAGCTAAAGGGGGAGGAAAAGGACTCAAATCGCATGGTTTCCTCCGTCCTGGTGAGAGATTTGTCCTGCAGAACGGCATTGGCTGCAGCTTTCAGTTTGAGGATGGCCGAATCCGGGGACAGGCCGCACGTGGTGGTTGAGTTCGGCAGCCACTTACCTTGATTCCATATAAAACGGTTACTTGGAGTGTATTGGTCATTCTGTTCCTGCTTCTCAGCCAACTTCCGGGCCAGAACACTGAGCTGCTGGGCGTGGTGGGAAGGTGGGGAAAAGGAGAGATTCGAGCCAGCGTTCACAGGGGACTCCACTCTGCCATTGGCTGTGGCTGTGGCATCAAGTTTGAGGGAACCGGCCTCCAGCAGCCGCCTCAAGTTGCTGCTCAGGGGTTTATTGGAACCTGGTGGGTCATCTTCACACAAAGAAGATACTCCCGGGGAAAGGTGGTCTTGACACTGCAGAGAGTCTCGCAGAACGTCACCATCGAGGGCCACCAGCTCCAGTGTGTGGCTGCTGGGAGTCGCACTTCCTAAGGAGGTGTCGGGGGAAGTGGATTGCTCCTGGATCCGGTCCTCCAGAGACAGTTTATAGTTCTCCTGGACCTCTCCATAGGATGCTTCCGACGGAGTCTCAGAAGAGTTTCCATACCAGTGTTCCCCTTCACTGAGCTCTGCCTCCGCCTCTTCCTGCCTACTAACATCTGGGGGGAATTAAGAAGACCAGGTTTACTTCCAAAGTGTGCAATAAGTTAGTTGTAAGACATTCAAATGGAGTTGACAACAACTCTTCCCTTCCACCCAAGAACCAGATGAAACACGGCAAGAGCCGAACAGAATGTCAGGCAAGTAAGAGAAAGGTTAACACGCTAAACAAGCCACACCCACATACCTCATATACCAATCCTCCCAATAATTATTCAGGACAAGTTGAATTGGAAAAAGAGACAAGAGCAAAAGGGACCTGCTAAAGAAGTGAGTGGATGAAAAAAAGTTGCTATTTTCAATGAGTGAGAAAAATAGAAAGAAACTTGAACCTTGCAAAAAAAAAAAAAAAAAAAGCAAAAAAGAAACCTTTTTTTTTTTTTTTTTTTTTTTTTTACAATACAGTATCTTTAGGATAGTGTCTGGAATAGAGAGCAGTCTGACCAAATGGGAGAACATAAACCATAAGATGCAGCCAGTGGGAAGCCGTTTCCCCACTTTCTAACTCCATGATCTCATGATGGTCACTTATCTGGTGTGAGACTCTATTTCCTCCAACATAAGAGGCAGTTAATTTTTAAAAATGTTTGTTGAAATATGTAAGCAATACCTGCCTAACTCACTTTACAAGTTATTAGGAAGCTTAATTGCTAAGAAGCATGCAACACGTTTTGAAAACAGTTAAGTACTACACAGAAATCAGATCTCATCAGCCAACAGTATGTGCATGACCAATCCTTGTCGTGACAATGTGTCCCATGTTATGCATGCTACTTGTCTGAGAGCCTTCGATTTCAATTACCAGTGTGCTCACCACATTCTCACAGGCACTGATTAGGAATGTATGTCTTTCACTTCACTGAGAGACCTCTCGAGTTATTTTCTCTTCGTCAGTTTATTGGTCTACCACTTCCACTTCTACGTCCCCCACACACCAGTCAGGTAGGACTCCATACTAGGCAGGAGCACTTGCGACTCTGCCCTCTAGCTTGTCTCATGGTGTTCCACCTGAAATGTCTTTCCCTGGAAAAGCTGTCTGTCCAAATCTACTTATGGTTTCACACCTCGCTGTTAGGTTGCTTCCCTACGATCCTCCGTAGATAGCTGGGCATGGTGGTACACATGTGTAATCCCAGCACTCGGAGAGTGTGAGACAGAAGAATCACGGGTTTGAGCTCAACCTGAGTAACTTAGTGACTTAGCAAGACCCTGTTTCTAAACTAAGAAAAAGGGAGGGGAGAGCTGAGGATGTGGCTCAGTGCCAAGGTCCTGGATTTAATCTCTACTACTCAAAAAGAAAAGAAAAAAAAAAGGAATTCTCCCTAGAACTCTCAAGTCACAATTAATCTCTCCTTCCCATTCATCCACTCAACTTACTCAACACATATGGAGTACTTACTTGCTGCACGCCAGGCATTGTTCTGGATCGGTGGTGGCACACCTACTGCATATACGTTATTTGTTTTTCTTTTAAGACAAAAGACGCTAATGTATGAGCGGTTTTTTCAACTTAAATTTCAGTATTCAGGTTTAATTGCACTGTTGACACTTTGCCATAAATAAGTGGGTTTTGAGTTGCATTTGGGCGCTCCTCTCTAAAAGGTTCACCATCAGTGTCTAGATTGTCTAAATTGTTCAAGATTCAAGATTGAATAGCATAGAGCAAAACAACAAAGATCCTGCCTTCTTGGGGTTTATATTTCAGGGGAAGAAGACAGATGTTAAGCTAAATTAATAAGTCATAAAGTAGAACATATAGTACTTACAGTGTTAAGGAAAAACTAGAGAGCAGGACCAGGAATGATGGAGACAATGGGTAAGAGGCAAGTTGCAATTTTAAATACTGTGGTCAGGGCGGGGCTTCACCGAGCTGATGACATTCAAATAAAGACTTGAAAGCAGTAAGGAGCTATGTTCCCTGGAGAGGGAGAGTCAATGTGAAGGTCCCGATGTGTCCATGGAACAGCAAGGACATCAGCGTGCACATGATGGCGTGAGGAAGGGGTCACAGCAATGGCAGAGGAGGGCAGAGAGTGAGTGTGGGTAGGTGTGTTTGTGTATACTATGGTGCACACCAGTAAGGCATTGCGAATTACCAACAGGCTTTCTGCATTTGGAAAAACAGGGAACCATCGAAGAGTGCTGGGCAAAGGAGTGATACGGTGTGATTTAGGCTGTTATAGGATTGTTCAAACTGCAGTTTGGGAAATGGCTGGCAGGTAAAAGAGTGGAGAAGGGAGACCACCCAGGAGGCTGGAATCCAGGGGAGGGATGGTGGAGGCTCAGCCCAGATGACTACAGGTAGTGACCACATGCTACGCAAATTTTGCAGTCATGATAAACATCCTCATGTTTTGTTTCTGTTGATTTTATACCCTGGAAAAATATCTATTAATGGTTTATCTATTAATGGTTCCTTTAAAATGGAACTCCCTGAGGGCAGGGACTTTTCTCTATATCCCACACCATGCTTAGCGCACTGCCTGGTCTCTAGCAGAGTTCAATGAATGTTTAGAAATCGAGCCAAATTCCTCATTGTGCTAAGTCTTGCTGCGTAACAGAAACATAACAAATCTGTTTCTTCTCAGAATAGAAATAGCTAGAACTAGTAATGCATGAGCTACGAGCTAATACATTGATCTTCCCATGCTATTTAGAGAAGAAATGTCACAAATGACAAATTCTCTTTCACTAAGCTAAAGTTTGCAACTCCTTTCTGAGATTCTTTATTAAGTTATCAAGAAAACATAAAATATCAAATGGAATTTGCTGGAAAAAAGCAGGTAAAATTGAATTTTCTCTGTTAAAAACAGTCTAGTTCCTCGCAATTTGCCACATTTTCCTCTACTCATTTGATTTCAACATTTTTCATCCCTCCTGAAATCGGCAGTGACCCTGAAGTCCTCATCTCCCCAGTGGCTTTGCAGGGGTATGCTTTTTTGCTAAGACTACTCAGTCAACATCAATTTCAACAATAGGGCTAATTTTATGTTTCCTTAGCAAACCACCTTTCCTGATTTCAGATTAAATATCTCATCCTTCAAGAGAAATGAATGGGAGTTCTACAAATAGTAAGAAAAGTAAAAGATCTAACAATCATTACCGTAAGAATTAGTTTAGTATCTCTTCTTTGTTCTTTATTTCCATTAAATGCATGAATGGGAAAATATATGATTTAAAATGAAACAGTTTTAGATTACATTTTTGTCATCCCATAGTAGTTCTAGATAGTCAGAATTGGTCCTGAACCAATCCAGGAAAGGTCAACTAACAAGGCGCATACAATCAAGGTTTTGAGAACTATAAAAAATAACTACAAACACATGTCTAATCATGTCACTTTACTGAGACCATTAAATGCAGTAAAGCTTACTGGTTAAATGAAAGCCACGCAGCCACCTAGTGCTAATGCCAGAACCAGGAACCCAATATCTCCCTGTCTGGGAGTTTCTATGCAAACCAGTGCAAAGTTTACCCTACTGAGAAAGCCACCCCAGACCCCAACCACCACAGCCTCTTCCACAGAGCTCTAAGTAGCAGCCCTCCCCTCCCACCCCCATCTCTGCTTTCATCCTTTTAAATCAGAAATCACAAGAGATTCTCCTGGATAAGGACTGTTGCACTCCTTATCTTTAGACAAATCATTAAAAGTGGAAGCCTTATTAATCCCATACTCCATAATCTCTCCATTCCCTTTCCACCTCTTCTTTGTTGAAGTAGTCAGAAGTTGATTCAATTATCTAATAACTCAAAGGCAAAGTTAAATTTCCTAAAATCTCCTCCATGCCTCAGGGACCAGGACTGTTCCCTGAGTGATGAAGCAGGTGAATGTGCCAAAAATTAAAGAAGTTTTGATTCAGACTCCAATCCAGTGGTGGAGACATTCCTGCATGATACAAAAAGATAATGGCCACATTTATCACACCTCCGACAACCTTACCAAAACACAAACGCAAAATAAACAGAATGGGTGGTCAGCGTGTGGTGGCACACTCCTATAATCCCAGCTACTCGAGCAACTGAGGCAAATTCAAGCCTAGACACACTTAGCAAGGCTCTGCCTCGGAAGAAAAATTTTAACAGGGCTGGGGTTGTCACTCAGTAGTAGAGCTCTTCCCAGCATGCATGTGGGGCTGGGTTCAATCCCTGATATTGCAAAACATGACAGTTTATGTCCCCCTAAAATACCTGCATATGTCTCAAGCATCCATTCCTCCATTCTATGCAGACATGATTATGAGACATACATTCCTCTGGACTACCAAATACAAAAGGAGTATTTTTAAAACTCATAATGCTATATTAATCACTTTTCTGTGGATACCACTTCAGAAATTGAAGCTATTCAAGTAATAAATCACCAAAGATTTTCAACCCATGGCCTCACAAGACCAGAAATTTGAAGGGAAACATATCTAAATTTATTCTAGGGTTCCCAGAGGTCAAATAAAAGGTGAGGGAAACTTATAGAGAAATGAATGGAAGATAACTGAGGATGTGAAGAGGTTAGGGGAAAATCAGGAGAGGCTCAAAGATGATTTTGGTTCATAAAAACTGCAAGGATTTTCTTCCACAAATTTTGTTTTGTTTTGTTTTTACTGATCAATTTATTTTGTCTGCTGGGATCCTCTCTCTTTTCATGTTCAGTGTCACCAAGGTGGGGTCTCAAAGGCTTCTCTGGTGCAGCCACAGCGAGCTCTTTTCCCTCCCAGCCTCTCCTGCTGCATCATGAGAAAAACTCCTCTCATAGGGACGCGTAACCAGTGCGCTCCTGAAATCTAGAGGATGAATCCACAGGACACCACAAGCTTTAGGACAGGCAAGCCTGGACTTATGCTTCTCTTTTCCCCAATCTGAGAAGCCCCAACAGCAAGACACCTCCATTTTCCTGTCTGTCAACCAACACAGAATCATCATAGTAGGAAATCACAGCGCAGCGCAAGGTCCTGGAAATGCTTCCTGTGGATTTCACAGTTTTCTTAACTAAGGCATCCCAGGGAAGCTCCTAAATGGCCAGTGTAAACACCTTCTAGTAAATACATTATTTTTAACCTCCAGAAAAAGAAGCTATTTCTACTGCTAATCTTACAAAACCTCTGTCTCCAACTGTCAGGTTCACACTGCTTCTTCTCAGTTTTACATGATGGTTTCTTTGTGCGCCTAAGTTTTCCCTTGAAAAATCAGAAATGTAAAGAATTAAGGGTAAAAAAAATGAAATTACAGAATGAAAATATGCTGAATAGATTTTTGTTTTCACAGTTCACATATTTCTCCTTTAGGGAAAACAAAACAAAATTCCACTACCTAACACATTTATTTATAATTCAGTCCTCAAACAGCAACTGGGTAACCGGATATCCACAACTCTTGTTGGGTTCTCAGAAGGGAATGCCTGTTCAACTCACTTCCTTCTGGTTTGGACAGTTTCAATCAGATGCACTGAATGGGAGCAACATTCAACTCAAAACATCCTCATTCAGAATGATCAGGGGCTAAGGAAAAAAAAAATCTATCTATCTATGACACATCAATTTTCATGTTTTTTGGCTTAGGATGAGCAAGTATAAATGAAAAGCTAAAAGTCCCATCTCTAAATCTACTCACACACCATTCCCACTAGTGATTTTAGCCAGCAGGTTTTAAAGGGAACAGGGCTCAATTTCTTAAGACTCATCTTATGGTCAACATTCAACATCTCCAACATCCCCACAGGTATGTCTATCAAGTATCTACCAACTAATCTTCTGGTTCATTTTCATCTAAAATTCTCTCAGATTTTCCCTTTATGCCTAATATACAACTATAGTTAAATATCTATAGTTATCTTTCTAGTCCACAAATTTCTATCGGAATCTTTAAGCGTATCTGTAATACTTGCTGGAAATCATACAACCAGCTTTTATATGCAACTTTATATAAAAGTGATTGGCAAGGTTTAAAAATTTGTATACAAAAATTGTTGGTAAAGCAAAGGCTAATAACTTATTTAGCTCAACATTTTCTGAGCACTTATGTTCAGGGAAATGTTCTTAGCAACAGGGAGACCCAGATGCCCAACAGTTTCTGGCCTGACAGTTTACAACCCCCAGGGAGATAGGGCTGCCCAAACATTGAAGTCACAATGACTGGTGCCACCACTAAGGAACACAGCAAAGGTTGTGTGAGCACAAAAGACAGAATGATTAATTCCACCAGTGCAGGTGGCAGTGGGAATGGATCTTGAAAGATGCAGACAATTTTAACGGAAGTCACTGGAGCATCATTGATAAGCAGGCTTGCTCCTCTACATACGATAAAAAAAAGAAAGATCCTAGTCATGGAAAAGCACTAATATTCAGAGGGTATATGTTAGATAAATTAATCCAGGGGGAAAAAAATTTTAGATTCTTAATTCTACACATTTTAAAATGTGTTGATCTGTTGAAGGCATATTTTACCAAATTTATTGCCATATTAGTTCTGCCATTAAACCACTAGATGATGAAGACTTTGAGGCAGGGCTGTGAGGTGGTCATTTTAGTGTTCCCGCACAGTGCCCTGCTCATTGTAGATGTACTGGGACTGGTGTGGTGTAAATGACAGCCAACCAGCAGGACTGCAGGAAGTAGGGAGGGAATTTTCTCAGTTCCTGTATCGAACAATGAAAGGGGCACAATGGAGCTAGAATCAGATAGGATGTCAAAAGCACATCAGGGCTCTCTCATTTGCCTCTTGTTTCTTCTTCTCGGGTGACTTTTCCCAGGAGACTGAAAACCTGGCTGCAACCGGTTCTGGGTTTTCATGCTCCCTGACTTTCCACTAGAGAAAGGTCTTTCCCCCTCTGATTGGCCTGCTGGAGGTCAGGGTCCCTTCCCTGGGCCTATCACTGAAGCCAGAGGGCGGGTTCTACCGTGGGCTCAATGTGGGTCACAGAAGAAAGGAGAGGGAAGAGGTATCAGGAAGACAAAAGCAATGACCTCTATAATGTTTAATAAAGGTTTCTTCTGCCGCATAGCAGGTTGTGCTAAACCAATTTTAGATATTAAGCAAAAAAACACACCCACATTTGGGCTGGTTTCACCTGCCAATTTTTAAATCATTCCTTTGTAGTCAGAGAACACATCCCCCACACCAGGTCTGCCTGAAACAAAGAGACCTCCAGGGTCTTCCAGGCTCCAAGTCCACTATCTGTCCGACAAAGACTTTGCAGCTTACAAGCCCTGTCAGGTTGGCCGAGAGGAAAATTTAAAAATTGCTAGTTATTTAAAACTGCCAGGGTGGGGAACACAACCAGATTCCTGTCACCAGTCCAGCTGGGGCAAAGGCGGTGCAAGGGCATGGGGAAATGACAGGGAGAAAAGTCCTTACACTGGCATAGCAGGGGTGGCTTTGCGTCAAGTTTTACACATAACAGTATTTTCAAATTATTATTTTAATTGTTCATGAGGTTTTTTGTTTAAAATAAGAAAATGAACACATTGCTCTTTACCTTCAAAGTGAGTTCCCAGTGTACCTAAGCCAGGTTCAATATTCATTCTCATATAAAATGCCTAGCCAGGTCTTCCCAGTGACCGAGGAATCAGCTGTGTTTCTCCATCAAAACAGCCATCTCCTCACAACTCCTATATCCTCTCAATGGCCTAGACCAAAACCCCAAAGCCACCTTGCCTCTACTCTCACATCCCACCTGTAATGCATTTACAGATTCCATTCATTCTGTCTTCGATATACATTCCAAAGCTTGCCATTTTTCTCCGTTTCCACCATTACCACCCTGATATACATTTAGACCATCCCTGGCCTTGACCGTGCAGCAGCTACCTTCCAATTGGTCTCCTACCCTCACAATCCTGCTCTATGATTCTCAACAAATAGCTAGAGTAAGCTTTCAAAAATGACTACATCAGATTCTATGACTCCCGGCCCCAAAACCTCCACAGTGACATCTCATGTTTCTCAGAGTAAAATCCAAACCCTGACCTTGACCTCAAGGCCCTACATAATTTACATACCTCTGAACTCAACTCCTACCTTTGCTATGAACTAAATTCTTGCCTCAGGGCCTTTGCAATTGCTTCACCCTTTACTTAAAACATTTTTTCTCCCCAAATAGCTTGACAGTTAATTCCTTTACTCCCTGTCTCCCCTCCAAAATCACTGTTAAGAAAGTCTTTGTGCCGTTTGTTGCTATAGTCTCACCACTTAAGTTAGTACTGAATATAAAGCAGACACCAAATTATTTTTTCAAATGCATGACTAAAAGGAAGAACAGACTTAACCAACAGAAAGATAGGGACAAAACTGAGAACTATTTTCATAATTACAAATGATAATGTTGTTTTATTCTTGTGAGTCAACTGGGGCATAGGGAAAAGAGGCTATTTTGCAAATCTTCCCACCAAAGTCTCTTTAATGGCCAAGAAGAGAAAGCAGCAGTCTAAGAGATATTGGGACTGAAGCTGAAATCTCATCCAGGTAGCTCCAAAGTTCTTGGAGGTTTAACTTAATGTTCCAAGTGATTTCTACATTCTTCTCTATGCCTAAATGTGCCTGTCTTTATTAATAATACTGGGGTGTTTTTTCTACAAACAATCAAGGAATATAAATCCTCTACAATGATGCAACATGTTTCTTGGGATGCTCACCTGTTTTGGAGAAACGAGAACATATGAAAACAGTCAGCACAGTGCCAAGGGCTCAATGGAGGGTGACTATCTTTGTTGCAGGTATTGCCAACCACAAGGCAGATGGCACTAGTCCTGTGACCACCACTTTCAGACAAAAGCTAAAAGCATGAAAAAGAAAGAACCTTGCAGAGATTGTTCAGTAGATCTGTAGGATATTAAAATCTATGTTTGAATTTGAATTTTGTTATATGAATTATTTTGGAGTTCCAGTCCAAATGGCTATTCTGTAGGCAGAGGGCTGGAGAGTGTCAGTGATTTGCCTGGAATCAACAAAGACACAACTGGAGCTCATATGTCCTAACCTAATGGCCCACGCTGTTGTTACTAAATCATGATGCCTTTTACTCATCTTCAAGGGAATGAATGAATTCCAGAACAAGCTCTGGCACATAGCAGGCTCCCAATAAACATTTGTTGAATAAATAAACAGTCAGGCATAGAGCACTAAAAATATGCCTCATGCTATGTTAAATATTTTCATATTTGTCAGCAAATTTCACAGGAAACAGTCTCCAAAGAAATTAATGGTTCACACAATATGCGCATTTATTGAGTGACAGAGCCAGGTCGAAACCCAAATCTTCAGACTATAAGCAGCTTGACACAAAGTAAACAAAACTTTTGGGTAATCAGAGCATCTTCAAGGATTCATCATTTCTAAAATTTTACTTTGATGGCATTTTAGAATGTATAAACACAGAAACATAATACACTGATACTACTTGTCATACAAATGTGTCTCAGGAGCTACTAGGACTTATCAGAAATCTGTCTCCATGGTAAATGGTTCCAAGCACTGGGTATGTTACTATCCCTACCTTAACGGTTCTTTTAAATATCTTGTTATTATGCCCCAAGCCGTTTGTGGCTTTGTCTTTGATAAACTGTGATAACAATCACTAGGTTCATTAAAACCATGTGCAAACTGTTTCATGGGTTGAACTGTGTTCACCCAAAAGATGTTCAAATTCTAATCCCCAGTATATATGAATGTGACCTTATTTGGAAATAGGGTTTCACAGATGAGCAAGTTAAGATAAAGTCACTAGGGAGGGTCTCTAATCCAACAAGACTGGTGAGCTTATAAAGAGGGACTGGTAAATTTATAAAGAGGGGAAATTCGGACAATGAGACAGACGTACACTGGGCAAACACCACAGGAAGGTTAGAGTTTTGCTGCCCAAAGTTGAAGGGCTACCAGAACTGAAGAGAGGCATCTGAAATCAGTCCTTCCCTGGAGCCTGCAGACTGAGAACCCTGATTTTGGATGTCCAGAACCGTGAGCCAAAAACTGTCCACTGTTTAGGAACTAATTTGTGACACTTTGTTATGGCAGCCCCAGAAAATCAATACACTTAAGTTTGGATGAAAACCTGATGCCTTTCTGTAGAATTATTTTTAACCTCTGGATTCTAAACAGTGTCCTTTAGTAGTAATGTAGGCTTGCATAAGCTGGGCATTGATGGTACAAAACTGTCCAACTGCCAATCACTGTTAAATCCAGAGGCTAGAAGGGCTATAACTAATAGGTTATTTTTACTTACCTCTATATTTCAGCCAAACTTCTTTCAAACAAAAGATTTTTAAAGACATTAGGCCTTCAATTAACTAAAGCTACTTAGAAATTGCCAGACAAATATATATCTATATTATATATAGATATATGTATATTTTCATCTTAAATCTCCAAACATAGATACATACATTTCAGTATATTGAAATATATGTTTCAATATAATATTTATCTTAAATATGTTGCAGCAAATTAATGACAAAGGGCTATTTAAAAATACAGCTTGAATCCACTTGCCAGAAGGCCAATTCAGAGACCAAAATGGTACTGGTTAGTTCACAGATCGATTACTTGCTCCCTCACCCTTTGATGCACCTGCATGCTACAAAAAGCATATAGAATCTGTCCCCTCAAGCAATCAGAAGTAAATTTACCATGGCTACCACGTCGTTATCAGAAAAATTGTCTGCTAAGGCTGATAAATCGGTCGATTATCTGCTTCCTTGACTTTTATTTCCTCTTGTATAAATGTTTTCATCCTAACATTACCAATACCTGTTACAAGATAAGCGATAAATTACCAAACTACTGAAATCATCACAAAAATTCCTAATAGATCAAAAAAGAACTTAACCAGAAATAAAGGCCCTGATAACATAATAATGCACTCTTATAGTCTAAGAAACAGCACTCTATAGGTAGACAAACATTTACTTATTGAAATCTTAGCTTACACATAAAATAATAAATTTCTTTGTGGGGAATATCTCAAGAGTACCAGCATGATATACCTTGTAATGAAACATATGGTCATAATTCTTCTGTCTGCCAAAAAAACCCATCACACAGTAAGTTCTTTATTTACTAAAAACATACATATATTCAGAAAGAAAGAAAAACAAACAAACAAACATGAGAGATAAGAGCTTTAGCATGGGAGGAGACATGAAATTGTTTTGTATTTAGTGCTAAAATAAATGCAAAGCTAAAGCTATGGGTTGAGGGGCTGGCTCTCCCCACTCCAGCCCCACACATTCACTAAAGAATACTGGTACCACTGAGTGCAGGCGAATATTTTCTCTGATCAAGCACGAGACCTTAAGACACCAAAGCACAACTGATCACAAGGGCAGCCAGAGTTCAAAGTTAACTTGAAGCACTGATTTAGGTCAACAATTTTAATCTTTACTTCTCTCAGAATTAGCATCAGGGCTACTATCAACTGATCAAATGTATTTATATTTGTTCTCTCCTTTGATTTTCCATGCCCATCTTCTGGTGCACACATAATAAGTCAAGGACAGAAGACCACAAAAGACTGAAAATGAAGAAAAACTGCAATCAGCCAACAAACTAAGATAGTTCCAAGGGCCAGGATATTCTGCAGGTAAATGGACATTCCCTTAACAACTTGGAGGCCAATTGCGTATCCACTTCATTCTCTTTAAAGATCCTGGGGGTGACTTCCTTTCTTCTTGAGCACCTCTCAGGCACAACATTTGGGTTTTCACTGACAGGGCTTTATCAGATCCTACTCCTGGCACTGTTCTCAAGTTCACTGTCATCAAGAGTGATGCCTCAAAGGAGACGCTCATTCCATGTCCAGCAAAGCTCAGATGCTTCTGGAAACGAGTCAAGGTTGAGGCCGGGAAATATGTTCTACTGCTGCTTTAGGTAAGGCTTGGCATCGAAGTAAATGTCCCAAACAACAACAGTAATGATAACAAACCCCTCTGGCATGCACACAGAAGCCCAAAACAATCACAAGCATCACGTGTACACCAGTTCCTTATGTCCTCCACCTTCTAGGAGTCCAAGAAACACCCTGATTTCGTATGTGAAAAAGCACATCACTTCTTTTTCATCTTAAAAGAACTTAGAACTGTCTGCAGTTCTCCAGCTGTATCTCCCACGTATTATAAAAATTTAGTTAACTAGCTTATCCTCCACAAATAACTGGCATTTGAAAAGGAGAGTGAAACTGTATTGAGGAATTTATAGAAGTTCATTTGTGGAATACAAGTTTGAAAGGCTGTTTTGAAATAAAAATGTTCAGCTCAGACTTTGTTTTAAACCTAAAGGTTTTGAAATTACTTAGAGGAAACCTCTTTCTTTCTTTCTTTCTTTCTTTTTCTTTTTCTTTTTTAAAATTTCTACATTAATATCAGCAATAGTAAATCTGACTTCAGGCCTTGTGGGCCACAGACTGTCTTCTGTTTTTGTTTGTTGTTCCCATTGTTTTTAAGAATGTAGACAGCATTCTTAGGGCTATCAAAGTTTGCTGGCCCCTGCTCTAAAGAACAAGTACTTTTTTCTTGGTAATACAAGCAAAATGGAGCTTTAAAACAGTACTAAAATTTTGATGTATGACAGCAACATTCGTCATCATCTTTTGAATCCAATCACTTGAGTAAATTATTAAACTCTTTTGTGTGTTTTTTCCACATGCAAAATAAGGGGTTAGAACAGGTAAGTGGTTTACAAACTATATGTAAAAAAAAAAAATCCCCTGAGACCTCTGGGCTAGACCATGGTTCTACAGACCTAACTAGATTCCTGACCCTGTCACACACATAACAAGCATAGCCCTGCTTTGATCTTTTTGCTTAAGTTTTAAAAAACAGAATGTTAGATGATCTCAAAGTGTGAATCCTCCACGAATCTATTATCAGATCATCAGTCATTTCCCAATCATTTGGCTGGGGCATGTCAGGTAGACTGGAAATGATTGTAAGTATTATACACTGTTTAAAGGAAGAGAAGCAAAATCAAGAAAGATCTTATTCAAAGGAACCACCTGTGCTTGGTTAGGTTTGTGGAAACTGACCAGAGAGCCAGATAAGAGGGGTTCCCCAATACCTCACTGGCTTAAAACTCATCCCCACACCTTTCTGCTTAGGGCACTGAGAAAAAAGAAGGATGCTTTAGCGGTGAGAAACTGGGCTGAGACACACAGACCTGGTTCCACTCTGAATTTGGAACTTACCAACTGTGTAACTCTTGATATTTATTTAACAAAAACTAAAGACCCCACTGAATACTAAACCATAGACAGGGTGTTAGGATTACAGTGATGAAACAGATGTGGAACACTGTCCCCAATACTCAGACCCCTCTTCTCTGAAGCAGGGTAAAAACACCTGCCTCCTCTCCCATCCACAGGAATCCTGCAGAGATGGGAAGCAGTCAGAAACTGCAAAGCACAGATAACACTACATTAGACAACCACAGGTTTCGTTCCTTTTAAGTAAATAAACTATACACAACCACAAGAATTTACCAAATTGATAAAATAAGGCCACAAAAAAAAGTTTGGTATAAGAAAACTATGACAGAGCATGAAAAAGTATGGCAAATCAGAAAGGGCCTAGATTCTGGATCTGGACATCCCTGCTCAAACCCCACCTTGCTACACACTAGGTCCACTGGACTTGTACAAGCCCCCTCCTCTCTAGAATACTCATACCTACAATTTCCTGGAGCTGTCAAAAAGGTAGATCAGAATTAGGTAAGTAAAGCGCCTGGCACGGAATTGGTACTTTATGTCCAGTAGTTTCCTTCTTCCCTTCCTCCCAGGCACCTCGCAATCTCAGAGGAGAATACGTTACGTGTTAAAGACAGGGCTTACCTCAGGGCTGTGGACACTGCTCCCCAGCGCTAGATCATAGTCACCTCAACCAAAGAAGACAGGAAACTTCTGGTTGTTATGACCATGGAATCCAGATGTAGAATATGCCCAGTCATCAGGAAAATCTTACAGCTTTGGCACAGTTTGAGGACAGAAAGAGAGCAACAGCCAATAGCTGGGGGAGACTCCACAGCCTGGAATGTGCCACAGACTTCCAACCACAAATGTTCCCTCTTGCGTTTAAGACTGTGGCAGCCCCTGTGGTGTGAGCCATGGCCTCTGCTCTTCTGGCCAAGTCTCCTGCTGAAGCATGTGACTTTCTCCAGGCATCCTCGGGTCACGTTCATGTGAACGTCCAGGGCACGATTCGTCACCTACCCAGCCCTGATACGTGAATGGCAAATCACTTTCTTATTTCTGAAACAGGAAGACTAGGAGATGGTCTGCAGGGCTGTTTTGCCCTCTAAAATCCTCTGGTTCTATGACTCATTGTTAATTTCTTTGTGAATTAATTCATTTAGCAACGTTTGTGGAATATCTCCTATTTCTTAGATTCTGTGACTGGTTCTTAACTCTATTTATTTATTTATTTATTTATATTTATTGACCACCTACTGTACACCAAGTACTATTATGTGTCAGAATGCACTAAAATAAAAAGCAAAGTAGTATATGTCCTTAAAAAGCTCACAGTCAGCAAAGACATCTAGTAAGCAATTATCACGTGCATGGGTTAGGATAATAGATCTGTGGGAGCCAGGTGAGGGCTTGCTTACTTCTGCCCCATAGGTGAGACAAGGACAGAAGACAAAGAAAAACAGGAAGAGCTTCTCAGAGATCTAAATGCTGAAGGTGAAGCAGGACATTATCGTGCAAATCAGACACCTAGGTTGAAGACATTCCAGAAACAGGGAGAAGAATATGCCAAGGTATAGGGGAGTGAGTATAGTTGGCAGAGCAGATCATTCAGTATACAAGGGATATCCAGGAGAGCAGAGGAAAGACGACTCATGTGATGAAGCATCATCAAAGTCTAAAAAATCTAAACTTTATCTTTCTAGGAAATGCCTAAAAGATCTTAAATAATGATTATCTGGATTACATGAGTGTTTCAGAAAGTGTGTTGTGGTGCCATGTAAAGATTGGATTATAGGGGCTCAGGTGGGGTAATGAGGTGAGATTGGGGCCCAAAAGAAGTGTGGGTTGGGAACTAGTCAAATCTCCACTGGGAAAAATAAAAGAATGAACTATAACAGTGGTAAGCGGTGGGCACAAGAAATTCTGGAGCTATTTTGAAAGTAGAGTCAAGATTTGGTGATCAATTCAATGGTGGTTGACAGGATGGCTTCTGGACCACACCCATTTTCCTGAGAAAGTGGGTTAAATTATGGTCAGTCAAATGTGAGGACAGCAACCCAAAAAGAGAACACAGGCATGAAAACCTTAGCTATTCCTTACATATGACTGGACGACCTCCAAGATAATTCATGGTAACTCGTTGCAACTAGTAGAGTTCATCTCCAATGGAGAATCAGGAAGTCACTGGATAAACATGGCACTTCTTCAAGGACCAACAGTATTATGTACGTATTTACACAGGAGAAAGGTAATTTAACTAGTGAACTTATTTAAAGCATTGTTTTTAAGTTAACAGATATAGAGTAAAAAGCATATTTTCATTCAAAAGTATAGATGGAATAAGAAAACTCAAAGCTGTGAGAATTCTTGTGGGGTAATGGTTCTTCACCTTTAGCATTCACTGCCTTTTGGGGTCATCAGTGAAAATATTCACACAGTGTTGCATGATGCCATTATCTAGTAAACTGAAGAGGACACCACCCAAGACCTGACATTTTCATTTAGTTCTATGAAGACACCTTAGAGTAGTGGTTCTCAACGTATGGTCTACGGATTCCAAGAGTTCTCTATGGCTCTTTCAGAGACCTTCTAGGTCAAAATTGTTTTTACAATAACAGTCCAATATCATTTACTCTGTTCACTCCACTGACATTTGTACTGATACCAAGCCAGTACTACCAAACCACACCAGTAATCCTTATATTCTTCACTGCTACACATAGTAAAAAATTAACACAAATACCCAAAAGCAAAACAAAATTATTACAAAGCCAGGCAGTTTCATTAAAGAATGCCAGGAGTGATAGCAGACACCTATAATCCAGGGGCTCTATGAGGCTGCACCTGGAGGATCACAAGTTTGATTCCTACCATGAGAACTGAGCAAGACCGTCTCAATTTTATTTTTTTAAATCATCACCATCAACACTGAAGATGCAGATCAGAGGAAAGGCCCTAGGTTCAATCTCTAGTATCACCAAATAATAATAATAATAATAATAATATTTTGATGTAGTAAACCTTGATAATTTTATTGAGTAAGTTAAGCATCTTTTTGACTGTACACATATTGTAATACATATATAAGCACTTTTGCTATGGCAAGGAAAGGACAGGAGTGACTTGTTTGGTTAGGAGCTGAATGAGCCATTTTCATGGAACATCACTTTTAATCCAAAGAAAAACTGACAAATTAGGGTCAGTCAAATGTGAGTCTTTGGCATATTATTCCTTGAAAATGAAAGAAATAAAGCTGATATTTCAAGGAAAAACTGACAGCATTTTTAACCAGTGATAAGATTCACGCTTTCAAGCAACCATTAAAATTCTGGACGACTTGTATTCCACACTACAAACCTGACAGCTTCCCAATACTGTACGGGCTTTTCAGATAAGATTCCTGTGGATATTATATTTTTATGATGTATAACGAAACATGTCGACATTTGGTGGATCTACATAACTCAGGGAACCTATATTTTGCAAATGTTCAGTGCTAATATTATTTGCACGATGACTCATTCAAAACACAGGACAGTCCAGTAGATTTTAAAGTAACAGAATACGAAAAGTTCATTGAATGGTTTTAATTCAGCATTGCAACTAATCTTTAAGAAGCAGTCTCTCTTTGAGTCTTGATGTGGTTCAAAGAATATCCACAATTACCTGAAAAGACTATTACATATCTGATTTAAGGCAGATTTTCTTCATTTACTCTATCCCAAACCTGTTGCAATAAACTTGAGTATAGCAGCAGATATGAGAACCTAGTTGTCTTCTATTAAGCCAAGCATTAGAGATTTGCACACAATATAAAACCAATGTCACTCTTCTCATTAAACATTTTTGGAAAAAAATATATTATTCATTAAAAATATGGTAGGTCTAGTTAACATGTAATGGGTTAGAATCATTATTTTAATGATGAAAATATTTAATTTCTAAATTTTAGTCTCTAATATAATAATGAATGTACAAAGATCTTTGTGCTCGTTTCGGCAGCACATATACAAAGAAGATCTCTAGAGTCCTCAGTAATGTCCAGGGGTCTTGAGGGAGGAGCCCTGAGACCAAAATGTTTGAGGACCAGTGTCTTAGAGAAATTAACACTAAGACCAAAGTGATATGAACTGCATGTTTACAGTAGCACTGTTCACAACAGCAAAAAGTGGAAACAAAGCAAACTTCCCCTGTGCCATGTCTACAGAGTAGTACTAGATACAGGACAGTGAAATGAACAGCACAGCAACATGGACCAAGATGGATCAATCTTAGGCAGTTGTCGAATATAAACCAAGATCCAGAAGCCATATTCCCACTTTTATAAATTTCAAAGGCAAGCAAAACTAAACAATGCAGTAAAGCTATGGAGAAAGTTGAGGACAACAGAAACTGTTCAGGGACAAGCAGAAGAACACACTATGGTCAGGTGTAATAGTGTGAAGCTTGGTAGGTTTCCAGATGTTTGTTTTATCACTGTGTTCTGCTGTACATGCGTAACTCAGATCTATTAGTTTTTGTGAAGAACATATTTTGTGGCCTTCCAAGGAAGGTGCTGCATTGGCACTTCCCTGCCAATTAATCAGGGAGGAAGGGACAAGGAGAGAGGGCAAGGCCTGGGGGTGAGAAGATCCCCACAGCACGGACCCCAAGAAGACCAGCACCGGACAGGGCTATCGCACCAGCCCCTGCAACAGTCCACCCACTGCCATCCACCCTAGTCACCCACTGCCATCCACCCTAGTTTTGTAGGCTTTTCAACTCAAGTCCCTCCACTTGAAAAGGCCACCTCTTCCTTTAAGCCATCATCTTCCCTCACCATTTTTATCACAGTGAAAGAAACGACCACACTTTACAGTTGATTTCCAAGTTGCATCCAAAACTCTACAGTTAGCAATCACAGGATTTTCTCACTTGGGCCAGCCCTTGACCTATTTCTCACACCTTCCTTACATTTCTAGGATGATCCCTCTGGTTCAGCAAAGCTCTCTTCTTTTAATGGCTCTGCCAGCTTCTGGTTTATTTCAGCCTCATGGCTCTTGTCATTTCTCATGCTTGGAACGGTCTCACCCTTCTCAACATCAACATCCATCGCTTCCTTGAGGATGCTTGGGATGTCATTCCTCCACAAATCCACAAAGATTTACAAACTGAATTCACACTATATTGTCTCATACTCCTTAGCATATTGATATGTACTTATCTTTCTGTGACTGTTTTATGTCAACATCTGAAGGAACTGTTGGTGGGAACTGCATTCCACAGAACTTCTGTGAGCAGGTCTGTGCTCAAAACTTCATGAATGAACAGCGCATGGGATCCACAGCTCTCAGTTGATCAAGACCTCATTGCTGTATCATGCACCATTCACATAGTTCTCAAAAGATGCTCAATTCAGGACAATACGCTGAAGAGGTGTTCCCTCAAGAAGTTTCAAGTTTATAACAGAAATTAAGCAAAGCAGCATTTGCTTTATGAAATTATTATTCATAATATTAAACAATTTTAACTTCACACTTCCCTGCCCATCCTACCCTGAGCCAGATTGTTCATAAACACAAGACCTTATCTTTCATTTCTGGACAACTGTTTGGTTCTTGTTGCTGTTCAACATGTCTTTCTCAAGTCAAATTTATCTTCCTTGTAACTTCTATTAGTCTTTGTCACTGTTTTCTGATTAGCATTTCATATGTCTATGAACAATATTTTTTTCCAGTTGAGTTTGTTTTCATCTCTTTCTCTGCCCGCTTGTCTCTTGAGAGCAGGAACCATACTCTGCTCAGTTCTACAAGTCCAGAGTCCCTGACACACATACTCAGTCACTGTTGATGGAATGAATGAATGAATGAGTACAGGAATAAAGTATCAGTTTTCATACAAAGCTGACAATTTATGATGAATGACAACTCCCAGTAAGTTACTCCATTTCACTTGACAGAATTTCATGTATTTGAATGTAGACACCATGCACAATTTTTATCCACCCCCATTCTTCTCTTCAAATTAAGCACTCCCAATTGCCTCCAAAATTAATTCTTCTAGGATGATCTCCAGAGCCTACATTTCAGTTGCCTCCCTTCTGGTGAGTAGTTTATCTGCCTCCTCCTTTAAACTGGAGCATCCAATCTGGGATTCAATATTAGTGATGTGATCTCATCCACTTATAAGAATGTTGCCACCCTTGTTCTGAATTCAGTACTCTATATTAGCCAACTCTACTGAAATGCATTCATATTTCAAATAAAGGCTGAATTTTAAATATTACTTGTTGATTACAGCAGTTATCTCTGGGGGTGGAAGTTGGGATAAGAGGACTTTAACATTTTAAACATTTATACAGAGCTTTAATTATTTATACTAAGCATGTGCTACTTTTGTCATTAAAAGTCAATAAAGATTATTAAAAATAAGTTAACCCTCCTTCTCCCTATCTTATCCCAAAATACTAAAAGTCCTTAGGAAATCACCCCTGACAGCTGGTTGGGCCAGCTCCTTTACACACAGATGTGTTTCATTTCATTTTTGTAATTCAACAGGTCCTCGTTTAATTAAAGATTTCTATGGTCCCAGCTTTATGGAGAACATTTAACTCCTATAAACCAATCATACCTTTTCCTCTTCCTTTGTATATGCTTTCTCCCAAAGACTTGAAGATCAAATGGTACATGGAGGACTTCTCTCTAAGTACAATCCAGTAGTCTAGCCAGCCTCAACCCTACTTTGAGATTGCAAAATTTCTCTCTTCCCATAAATGTCAGAAAGCAGCTCACTACAATTTGATTTGTCTCTTCCTTAAGGTCAGATTAAAACTCGGTAACTTCTTATTTGAGGTTTGCTTTCCCCTTGCAGGGAGAAATCATAGTACACATTTCAGGAACGTTTCCTGGAGCGCAGGGTCTCTCCCACACTGTTTCCTCCCAAATACAGCTGTGTTTCATGCTCCGAAAAGCCGGGTTGGGTTAACAAGTAGAGTCAAACAAGCGCAGATTAGATGCCTAATTCTAGACCATTCCAGAGAACAGCGCTGGCCATTTGGAGTACGCATTTCAGCATCCAGAAAGTGACACTGCACATGCGTCTGCTCTATTATCATCTGCTTAGTCTAAGGTCAAAAATGCAAATCTTGAATCTTGGAGGAAAGGGATGATATTGGTGGCACGAATTTGCACGAACGCAGAGCCAACATGTTCCACTGGCACCTAAAGTGTCCTCCAGCAGGACAGGGTCTCTCAGCAGGGCTGGGGCAGGGGACCAGACCACAGCGCTGACTCCACATAAGGAGCTCTTGTGAAGACATCATGCACCTCAGAGCGGAGGTGGACACTAAAGCCACCACACGGTCCCACCCTTGGCAACGCTGACGCTGGTGACTTTGAGCTATTTCTTCTGTGGCTCAACTTCTACTTATGGTTAAGAAGGAGAAGCAGCCCTCTTGTCTGCCTCCCAAGCAGTAAAAGCACTTCAGGAACCATAAAGCAGAATATAATGAGAGACACATACTACCACCTAGTTTACAAGATAGAGTTACTTAAACCACAGACAGGTTAAGTGGTTTGCTAAAGGTCACAAAGCCCAAGAGAAACGTTGACGATAGGAGAGTTTGAGAGAAAAAACTCCGGTCTCTGCTGGTGGAAAGAATGAAAGTGGGAAGAAGACTGGAGTCCAGGTCTCTGCTTTCCAACTTTGAGAAGTTGGAGCCAATTACTTAAGTCCTTGAACTAATTTTAGGGTTTTAAGATCTACAGGGAATCATCAATAAGCTGCCCGGGCTCAGCATCATGTGTTTATTCTTGGCTGAAATGACATCACCAGAGAGTGAGAGTTCTGGTTAGTTCAGGGGTTCTCAACCCCGGTTATCCATTGAAACCACCCAAGAGCTTTATAAAAATGTCCAGTCACAGGCTCCACCCTGGGCCAGCTGAATTGAAGTCTTGATTGGGGTTGCTTTCATTTTTTTTAAATCTCGCAAGTAATTCTAACATGTGGCCAGGGTTAAGAACCAGTAGGTTGCTTAACAATGTTCAGAAACTGAAGATCAGCAAGAGTGTCCTTAATGAATTACCCAGTACAGTGAAAGAAATGCTATGATGAACCTCATTTTAAATGAATCTACACCTCAGGTATATCAATATGACCAGCATTTATTTTGCACATGCTAAATATCGACATGTATGAATTCAATTCCCACAAAACCTAAAATGTTCCCCCAACCCACGTTTACATATGAGAAAAACAGGCAGGGAGCAGCAGTCATTTGCTAATGCCACACCTAAAATGTGGCACAGTCGGGACACTAATCCCTACTTTAAACAGACAGATTCTTGACACCTCCCTAGAATGTGGTACACAATTCCTTCAATTCTGAGGAATTGAAAAATCAAGAGAATACTGGACAATGCAGAAGAGTTTCTAACCCAAATGCTGGCAGGGACCAGGAGGAAAGAGACCAAGGGAAGATGGGCAGGTGTATATGCATATGGGGACATGGTGGCCGAGTAGTAGGAACTGTGACAGACTGAGGAGCACATGCCTGGGGAAGGGAGACAGCCGCCACCGACTACAGCAGATTGCTGCCATGTGGGGAGGTGGGCCCAGTGCCTCTGGCTCTTCCAAGTTTTCCAAAGAAGCTGAAAATTTGGATTATTATTTGAAATCTCCAATTGCCAAAACACTGTCTCAAGTTCTTTTTAACATACTTATCTATGTGGGGCAAAAATATATCAGTGTGGCACTGTCTTGCAACCTCTGATATGATCTCGATCTCTCTCTTTCTCTCTCTCTCTGTCTGTCTCTCTCTCTCTCTCTCTCTCTCACCTCAGGCCTTCATTTGAGATTCACTGAATATGCTCTCTTGGATTGGTTCCCTGTGATTAAAAACAACAGACCTTGCTTTTCCATCTTTCTGTTCAAAATCTGAACTATGGCCTGTATAACATATGGAAAACTCAGTATATCAATATCCCCCCAGTTATTTTAATCAGTGGACTGCCTGTTGATTAAAAGAATAAATAAACAAATCTTTATTAAACTCTTACTTTCTCATTTCAATCTCACTATAGGTCACTGTAGGAGGGTTTACTATCCTAACTTTATAGTAACATCCTGCCATAATTCAACTGATTATTATGCAACGCAGATAAAATGCAGGTCAAGTCATACACACAGAGGAACTCATTCCTATAGTAAAAGCCTAACATAATATTGTTGGTCTATGAAACAAGTAACAGTCAAGCCCTACTGCATTTGTTTTATAAAAGAATTTTACCAGATTGTATTATCACTCATCACACTAATGAGATCTATGGAAAACAAAAATTAAAAACGTAGAAACCTACCATAAAGTTCTAAGTCAGAAATGCCTGTACTCTAATCATAACCTAGGCAAGCAAATGTATTTCATATGCTTATTAATAAGTGCATTTAGTGAGCTCTAAGTAGCACACATGAATTATGCATGATTTTTGTTTATGCATATATTTTCATTTGTATATGTATTCAATTAATCCTTACAATAACTCGATAATACAGGAACTATTATCACTATTTAAAAATGAGGAAACTGGAGGACAGAGAAGTTAAGTAATTTGTCCAAGTCACACAGCTAGACAGTGACAGAGCTAGGATCTGAATAGCCCATCACCAGAGTTTGTGCACCTTACCATGACCCTATGAACTTCAAAAGCGCATGAGCTGTTTTTATTATACTTGCACCATATACAGCAAAGGGAAAAGAGACTGAGGTCACATATATTTTCTTCCTCACACTACAAAATAGCAAAAGCTTTCTAAAACACACCATCAGACAGCCCACAATATTAGCACTATACAACGTGAGAAAAATCTATCACCCGCCACAAGTACAGTAGCTTGTTTCAAAAGCTCAGCTAAGTAAAGTGCTGCTGATCAATCATGTAAAAGATCATTTTCCCTTGGCCTTCTTCAGTCCTCTTTGAAGGCCAACTTCTTCAGAACACTCAAAACAATTCAACCTGAGATCCACATCTCTCTCTTTCACCCCTTCTCTTTCTTCCTTTATACCATGATTCTAATGGCATCTAACCTCCCTGCTGACCCCTGAAGAAATTATCAGAGAGACAGGTTATTATTTTAGGGTTTGCTTTTCCCAGCTCCAAGATGGTCTATGTATTTACGTCTTGCAAATAGATAAAACTCGGCTGGGTTTGGATTGATGGGGTGGGGGGGTTAGTGGCACTGAAAATTGAACCCCAGTCCTCATGCATCTTAGGCAAATGCTCTACCACTTAGCAATATCTCCAGTGCTAGATTTTCTTAAAAAAAAAAAAAAAAGCAAAGAGCACCTGGTCACTTAAGAACCCTAGAGACAAATTCAGTAGCACAGGCTATTTTTAAATAAGAGAAAAGACAATTGGAAAAAAATATTCCTTTAAGGTATATTTACTGCATTTAATACAACCCTTGGTCAGTGTACGGAAAGTACAGTTGATAAGGCTCCCCATTTGGACCTTTACTCATGGGCCCATGTCAATGGCCATCTTATAAAATTAACCATAGTGCAACCTCTGTGTGTGTGTATGCGTCAGTGTACACACTGAAGCTGACTTATAAAATAAACAGTAATATGTACCCATGTGGTCTAAGTTTAGTATCAAGCCAAAGTCTGATTTTAATTTATGAAATTTCCCTGTAACTGTAGCAATTCTATCCAAGGTGGGTCCCTGGGGCACGATAAAAGTCATCTGACAGGTCCCTGCTTCAGCACCTAGTCACACACTATTCTCCAATATCGTAAAAAATATAACTTACAGACAGAGGACAGAAATAACAGCACTTGCTCACAAACAGAGGAGAGAAGGCATCTTAGTACTCAGTCCATTGAGTAGTCATAGCTACTTTGATGGTCTCTGCTTGACACATTATTTTGGTATATAATATGCCATATGTTGGCTATCATGGACCATAGTGCTTTGTATACTTAGCCCTGCATGGTACTGTATAGATTACTGAGTGACCCTTAGCAAAGTAGGAGACAGAAAAGAGTACATTGGTAAGAGGCCAGCACGTCATTCATAGTCTGTACCCCTAAAATGGGATTCTAAGAATCCATTAAGTAAGCCAAAAGAGTAATGAAATCAGCAGAACAAAAAGTCATTCATCTTACTATAACTAGACCTGGTCAGGATTTCCAATAACAGAAAATCCAAAATCTAGTCCTTCACCACAACACCCATGATTTTGTAAAACCTTATGGTAGAAATCCCTTAACATGCCCAAAAGTCCTATTTTGTAGGTCATAACTCTCATTATCTTGTGCTGCGACCAGTCTGATTAAATTATAGAAAATTACTAATGTATCACTCAGAATGGAGACATCAGCGCCAGTCTGTTCTGTTTGGTTTTCCCTGTCCTATTCTAAAACTCCAATAGATATTTAAAAACAAAGATCAGAGGAGGGCACAGCACCTTAAAATGAGGGCTAACAGATGTATTAACCTAATCACAGGAATATGACAGCTGCCCTATACCTTTTACACATGGCATTAGTGACCAGTCACAGGCACCAAGGGAGCTCTGAACAGTGCAGATCCGGTGTGGGCTCCTCCGGCATTTCCTTCATACTTTCTTTCACTGTGATCTGACTGTTTGTCTCCCCACAAAGTGCACATGTCAAAGCGTAAGCCCCAAAGTGACAGTATTAATAGGGACAGCCTTTAAGAGGTGATCAGGTCACTAAAACAGGACCTTGAAGAATAAGATTAGTGCTTTTATAAAAGAGGTCTTAGAAGCTTGATAGCTGCTTCCTCCATCGAGAAGGTGCCAAGTGAGAAGGTGCCAAGGTTGAAGTAGAGAGAGAGGACGCTGAATCTATACTCACTTCCATCTGGGACTTCCCAGCCTCCAGAATATGAGCAATACATTTCTATTGTTTATAAATTACTTAACCTAAGATATTTTGTTACAGCAGCCTAAATGAATTAAGGTACCCACTCATCAGGTGATTATCTTTGAGTCCAAGGATATTTACATATCAATTTACATATAAGTGACTATAGGTTGTGACCTGAATGGGGAGTTTTTCTCTTTTGTGAAACTAATGCATCCAGACATGATCTGAATCCAAACTATTGGGATAGCTAAGTAGTTTATCCATCCAGTCCCTATAGCTCTAATTTGGCTTCTCCTACAAGAAGTAGGACTCCTTATATTTTAAACCAGTCTTTGCCTCCATGAGAAGTCCACCTGGTTATTCTACCAACACACACTCCCAAGTCCATCTAATTTTACAAGCCTTCCAAAACAGAGATTTCTACACCTCCCTTGGAACTCTCCTAATAGAGGCCATTCAAAGACTCTAAAATGCCAAATGCACAGCAAGCTCCAACACTAGCCGAAAGCTGTCCAATTTATACCTCTCCAGCATGATTTATTAACACTTTGTGCAGAGAGACTTGTCAGCTCACACCAGCTGTGTCATCTCCAGAGTGGGATGGCAGCACACAGATAAATTAAAAATCAATTTTTTTATTAGAAACTATTTTAAAGCATTAGAAGGAATGTGATTTTTGAACTATCTTCCTTATTTTAACAGGAAAACTCAGCAATTCCCTCCTTTCTGTATTAGAAATACAAGGATGTTCTTTTCTGAGAACAGATAGGCAGTGTGACCCAGCACCAACCTACACTGCTACTTGGGTACCTTGGAATTATTAGCCCTAGCTGACAAGAGCGATGAAATATTTTGCTGCTTCAGACTGGAAATTTTCCCCATGTGGTTCCTGCCATGGTTAGTCAGGAAGTATTGTCTGGTCACTGTAAAAATTAGTAAGAATAAATAAGAGGAAAAAGTTAAGTCTTTTACTTCTTCTCTTTTATCAGACATAAAAAAAAAAACTTGGGAAAAAAATTTAAATGAAGGATCCTGTATGTTTTCCAGGCACTTTGGTTCCCGATTTTTTTTGTTTGTTTGTTTGTTTGTTTGTTTTTTGCGGCACCGGGGATTGAACTTACAACCTCGCGCCTACCAGGGCAGGTGCTTAAGGCACTGAGCCAAACTCCCGGCCCTGGTTTTTTGAGGCAGGGTCGCACTATGTAGCTCAGGCCGGCCTTGAGCTCGCGTTGTAGCCCAAGCTGGCCTCGAACTCACAACGCTCCGCCTACCTCAGCCTCCCGAGTGCTGGGATTAAAGGCGTGCGCCACCATGCCCGGCTTGGTTCCCGATTTTACTACAAAGCAAGAAAGAATTTTTTTTGAAGTTCTGTTAATAAAAAACACAGCAATCAGCCCGGTGTGGTGGCTCATGCCTTTAATTCCAGCACTCAGGAGGCTGAGGTAGGAGGAGTGTTGTGAGTTCAAGGCCGGCTTGGGCTACAAAGGGAGCACAAGGCCAGCCTGAGCTACATAGTGCGACCCTTCCTCAAAACAGTAGGGCTGGGAGTTTGGCTCAGCGGCTTAAGTGCCTGTCTGGCAGGTGTGAGGTTGTGAGTTTGATCCCTGGTGCCACAAACAAAACAAAACAAAAAAAACACACAGTAACCTGTTCTGATCTTGACCCACAACCGAGTAGACAGTACAAATACTGGAATAATAAAACAACTGTTTCATTAATTCACTTTGTGCTCCTCCTCGTGAATGAGTATCAGCCAAATTTTCAATGATAAATAAATAGGATCTAAACACAAACAAGTTTATGGTTAGGCTCATGCTAATTAGAAAATTTTAAAAGTAGTGATCACCAAGGGTAAAAGAATCTACAGATGTTAATAAGCACTCAAGGTCTTCCTTACTTTTTTCTTCTTCCATTTGTGATCTCAAATATAATAATGTTCACAAAGTGTCTAGACCTATGCCTAGCTAGCAGTCACAGAATTGACTTTTCTCTCTTCCTCTTTCCTAGCCTGACAAACATTCTTAGGTAGCTCAGGATTCTGCTAAAGAGAGGCACATGGTGTAACTCAAAGGACCTCTGAAATATTTTACTGAACATAACCTTATTAATAGGAAAAACTTTTATAAAAGAGCCATCAACATTGGCAGAATCATACTTAAAATTCCCAAATGATCACTATTGCTCTAAGCTAAGAAACAGAAGCTTTATTCCAAATAATAATTTTTAAGACCACCCCTCACAAGTAATGTAGGTTTAATACTTTTGCTGGAGGGTACCTCCAAAAGTCAGTACAGAACTTCTTATGATCTATAAACAGTAGATTCACCATCCAACTCTGTAGGACAGGCCATTGATTTCCCTTGCATATGTATGAGGCCCATGTAACACACACACACACACACACACACACACACACTCTCACTTCAGAGGCCCAGGAGGAAATGACTGTGTAGAATTTTAAATCAGAAACCCAAGGCTTAGGTTAGTAGTGTCAGGTTAAAGGCTTGCCCATCTCCAAAGCTAATTCGGTTCTCAACAGTCCCATGGGTGTCTAGCTGAACAGAAGGAGCTAGGAAACCTTAGCAGGCCGGAGCCCAGCCTGGGGAATTGCTGGGACTCCGTGCCAGGGGCTGAGGCTCACCCCAGACTTGGTATCAGATAATACCAAGTGCTAGTCTGGATTTCCAGGACTAATCTACTGGAGGGTGGGACTTCCAGGTTCCCCAGAGTCTGTGCTGTCAAGTGGGAGGACTGTGGACTTTGTAGATCCAGACTGCACCTGGCTAGTATTATACTCAATGAGAGACACAGATTCAACACAGAGAAAGAGTGCGTAAGTAGAAAGGTTTATGCTTGAAAATCTTTAGTCATGTTGTTGAAGCGGGGTGCAGAGGCACAGAGGAACCTAAGAGGAAGAGGAAAAGCATTCCGATTTTTTTTAATGGATTCAGTTCTGGCAAATTTCTTTTTCCTTTTTTAATTGTAATTTGCACTCCTAAATGTGTTTACAGGTTCTACGGATTTTTAAAACAACGTATCAATAGTGGCTTTTACCACTGTTGTGTTTATTGAAGACACCTCTCGGGCTTTAAAAGCAATTCACTCCAGCTCATTCCCCTTTATCACTCCCTTCTCCCGCCCCTACCATTATATACATCACTCTTTTCTTATAGGGCCAACTTTTAAATCGGCCCTTACATGACTTCTTAAAACTCTGGGACAGCATCTATCAGGTAACTTTAATCCATAATCATACTTTAACTGTGACAGAACCCTGTTCTCCAGGGAAAAGGGGCCAGGGGGGTGGAGAGGAATTTTACTTTACACATAAACAAAAAAGAGTTTATCATTATAACATTATAACAAAAAAGAGTATATCATTAAGACTGCCACTGTACTCTATATTAAGTGGAAATGAACACTAATTTTTACCCAAGTCAATATTTATTACTTGTGGACACCACTTGCAAGTTTCTCCAAGACTCACTTAGTAAGTCCTGGGCTACTGTGACTGAATTGCAAAATACACCATGTGCCCAGAAATTGCTCTTAATCTAAATGCAGGTTGCTTATAAAACATGAGTAATCCCCCCCCATAACCACACACACACACATACACACAACAGGCGGAACACATACACAAAAACCCATTTAATGCAAAGGTAAGTGGGAAAGCGTTGCCAAATAAAGCTTCCTTTAAAGAAAAAAAAAAAAAAAAGTGGTGGTGATGGTGGGGGACATTTACAGTATCTCCAGAGGTAAACTGCTTCTTGCTTTGGTAAAAGTGGCTTTCTGTGAGTGGAAGAGGGAGATTTTTTTTTTTTTAAAGTGAGTAGATAACAGTATTCAATTAAGAGGGCAGGACAGGAGAAACCACTCTCAAAATACAACTTGGTCACCAGGCACTGGCGCACAGGAGAGGCCCACCAGGCATCCGAGCTAAAATGGAGCCTGAATTTCCTCTCCGACGAGAGGGTGGCCGCGCGAGGTCAGGGTCAAGGTCACCGCCAGGGCAGGCTGCAGCTGCCGGACCGCGCCGCGCACCAGGGGAGGAGGGTCAGCGTTCCATCTCCGTCACTGCCCGCGCTGATAAATAAATCCCTTCTCCGCTCCCACCCTCCCTCTCACCCCGCCAACATTTTCCTTTTTTCCTTTTTCTTTCTTTCTTTCTTTTTCTTTTTTTAATCAGAGGGCAAAGAGAAGAAAAGAAAATGACCACGTAACCTCAGCGCCCTGGTTTTCGCACACAAGCTCATCAGCTCCCAAAGTTGCCATCTAAGGGCAAGTTCGCAGAGAACACTGAAGCCCATTTTGTCCGAGCAGGGCAAACCTCCCCCGCCACCCCGCCCCGGCCCACACGCGCCCCCGAGGGGAGCCGGGCACCCCGGGACCCGCCAGCCCTGTGCACGCGCGCTCCCCACCAAGTGCTGCGAGTTTTCCGTGCATCGCAGCGCGGAGCCTCCGCTCGCCCTCCCCGCCTTCTCCTCCTCCTCGCACAGAATTTCCCTACACACGCAGCCGCCTGCGAGTGATTTTATGTGCATATATATTACATATGTGATATGATCCTCAGAACCTCTAGCGGGCAGGCGAAGAAAGGACTGCACAGGGGCATTTTTATTTTTTTTTTTAAAGGAAGAGGAAAAAAAGCACAACCCAAGCCCTGTGCGTCGACTCCCTGCGTACCGGGAAAGGGAAAGAAAGAGGAATGTTTGCGGAGCGGACTGCCTCGCAAGTGCCCCTGCTCGCCACTCCGGCCTCGGCCGGGTGACACCGAGGGGCAGGGGGCAGCCCGCGCCCCCTCTCCCGGTCCCCCCGGGCAGATACCGCCGCGGATATTTCGCGAGGGGGAGATCGATCGCTTGCCTGTCTGCAGCGGAAACACACACGCGCACACACACACACACACCCCGAGACACCATAACCTTAACCCTTCCCCCACCCTCCGTGAACTTCAGGTGACCGACCACGTCGGCCTGACACCCGGCCCGGCGGGCGGGCGCTCCGGCTCCGCTCCCGCCCCCAGCCCGGGTTTTGCAGGATCGGGCTCCCAGCAGCGCCAAACCCGCCGGCGGAGGGGGGCAGCGGGGAGAAATTGACCCTCCGTCTCCCCCGACCCCTCCCTCCCCCCTCCGGCGCCTCCCGCGTCCCCTCCTCCCGTCACCCCGCCCCACGCCTTCTCCCCTGCCCCCTCTTCCCTGCATTCAAGGAGCCGGGCGGCCCCGGGGGATATTTTTAGTTGCTTCTTTCTCCTTCACTTTTAGCTTTAGCAGCATCTCGGAACACTCACAGCGGAGAGAGAGACTGGGGGGGCGCGGGGAGCCGAGAGGGAGTGGGGGAAAAGTTAAGAGTCTCGCAAAGAAAAGCCGGAGGGCGGGCGGAGGGGGCCGGGGCGCGGTGGAGGAGGGGACGGGGACCCGGCCGGGCCCCGGGTGTGCGTCTCCAGTTGGCGTGCGTGGCCGCCGCCGGGGAGGGCTGGGATGCACTTTAGTCCTGGACTCTGCTCGGGCTCGCCGCGGGAGGGGGGTCTGGGAGCCCGAGTCTCGCCCGGCTCCGTCTGCTCCCACTGACCCCGCATTTGATTGCGGCCAGGCGCCCTGCTCCTCCCTCCCTCGGCTCTGCAGGGACCTCGCGAGCCGCCCTGCCTCCTGCCTCCGCCTCGGCGCGGCTCCCGCACCCCACATCCGCCCGCCGCCGCTCGGCCTCGCCCCCCGCCCGGGCGCCCCGCGCCCCCCGCGCCCGGGCGCGCCCCCTCGCTCGGCCCGGCGCCGCGGGAGCAAGCCGCCCGGCGGCGCGTGTGCGCCCGTGTTTGTGTGCGGTGCCCCCACACCCTCCCCGGCCGCTCCCGCCTCGCCCGCCCCCGACTCCCTCCTCCGCCGCCGCCGCCGCCGCCGCCGCCTCCACCTCCGCCTCCTCCTGCTCCAGCCGCCGGCGGCTCCGGGGCCGACCAACCCCGGCGCAACCTTTAGCCGGAGACGGACCTCTCCCCGGGTCTCCTTCCCGGCGGGCGGCCGCGCGCCCGCGCCCCGACACCCCTAAACGCCATGTCACGGCCCGCAGCCCTCCGCGCGCCCCGACCCCGCACCCTCAGGCACCGGGATCCACGAGGAATTTTTTCTTTTTTAAAGATTCCAACCTCTCCCCACCCCCCGACAAAAACCCCCGGCATCCACACTACTCCCCTCCTCCCGCTCGCGCCCCCTCCCCCAGCAACCCGGAGTGAGGAGGGGGAGGAGGAGGGAGAGGGGGGGAAAGCCCGATCTCAAGGAAAAAGAGGAGGGGGGGTGCGAGAAAGAAAGAAAAAGAGAGAGAATGGAAAGGGCACGGGGCTGATCATCACCAACATGGCTGCCTCGGCATAGACCTAGGCGAGGAGTAACCCGGGCTGTGTCTTTGTCAGTTTCACCTCTGTAACCCTAAACTAATGCAGAAAACAACGGAGGAGGCTGCGGAGGGGAAAGAGGAGAGGGAGGGCGAGAAAATGGCACGAGAGGAGGTGGAGAAGGGATGACTTACGTGAGGGAAGGCGCTTG
>RJWM01001668.1:24006-49006 GCA_004363535.1 Dasyprocta punctata | reverse complement strand
GTAGACTCTAGACACCTAACACAGGGTCACTTTTGGCTAAGATTTTGAGGATTATTGCTCTGCATAGACATGCCACCACGTTTTCCTGAATTGGTATGACTCTTCACAACGTTTAGTACACTATAATTGAAAACACACTTTAGGCCTTTACTCAAAGCAGAGTACATTTCCTGTGACCTTTTAAAGGCATGCAGGCAAATGCTGTCAACTTTTAATTGCATAGGTGTTTTAACAACAGCCGAAAGCATTTTTTAAATTGAATTTACTCATACCTCCACCTTTCCAAAGATCATTTGAAATAGTACATAACAATAGAAAATGGAAATAAGGACAGAACATTTTCTGCTTAAATCTCAGGTTGGTATCTGTGGTACTAAACACTCTTCAAGGTCATTTTCACCTCACCCTCAAATGGTGTACACTTGGGGAATGAACACAAACTAATTTGAATGTTAGACTAGTCTAAAATATTAGTAAGATAAATACTGGAGGTTACTACAATAAATTTCAAAGTAAAAATTGAATAAATAATTTTGGGTGCGCCTACCCATAAATCATTACCTTGGATAAATGTTGACAATAGCTATTAGATGGGACTATTCCATTTGATTCACTTCCAAGGACTAGGTTTTGAAGACCATATTAGACCTTAATCATCATAGTATTCTCACTACCCAAGATTAGAATAGATTTTCTTAAAATTGTGCACTGTAAGATGCTTCCTAAGCACTCCCTCTCAACAGGTGTAAACTCCACTTACACCCAAATATTGCTCAGGTTGCGTAGACAGAGGGCTGACCAGACACTTTCTTAGGACAGTGTATGCACTACAGTGGGGTCCACAAAGTCAAGACTATTTTCATTATAATACTAAGATGCTATTTGTCCTTTTGTCTGTGTTGATATTTGCACTGAAGACTCCAGACTATAGTGGGTAAAATGCTGACACCTTAGCACCAGTTGAGGTAGGGACATCAAAAATGTATTAAGAATCTTTTTCTTCTTTGCCACTCAGAGAAATAAAATAAGAAATAAATAAAGCTCATTTAAGAATGTCTTTGGTGGGGTAATAGAAGTTTTTAATTTTATTAAACCTCAACCCTTGGGCACAGGACTTTTGTTTGAGACAAAGCAGTCGGTACATAGCAAGCACTTCAATTGCATGTGAAAGTGTATCAGTTGTCTAAAGGAAAATCACTCATGAGACTATTTGAAATATTTTTCTTGAAAGGGTGACAAACTCAGACTTGAGCAGTCTCACCAAAGTGAATGAAGTGAACTTGTAATTTCAATGAAAACAATGCATAGTATTTTTTCAGCAATGATGATATTTTCATATGCAGGTGAAAATTAGAATTTGAGATAACTTGTGTCCTACGAGAGTTTAAGAGCTTCTTAACACTTAGAAGATTTTTCTGATTAAGATCCACAGTGACATTAGTAAATGTAACTTTATGATGCAATGTCAACATTTTGGAAAATCCGAATAATGCAGTTGGTCATATTGGCACATACCTGTAATCCCAGCACCCTGGGAGGCTGAGGCAGGAGGATCACAAATTGGAAACCCCACCTGGGCAGCTTAAAGAATCTAGACCCTCTCTCTCTCTCAAAATTGTGAAAAGTGAGTAAGGAATGTGTTGGGGATGTAGCTCAGTACGAAAACCCTGGGTGTAATCTCCAGTACCAACAAAACAAAATCCCTGCATAACCCAATGAGGCAACATTTTCCAAATGACAAAAACATAATGTTACTAAATCATGCTGCAGTATAAGAATCACTCAAAGCAAAAAAATAAATCAATGGATTTAATGCAACAGATAAGGAAAAGTTGATTGACAGTGGTTTCAGATTCCACATTATAAGCGACTTTTAAGAAACTACCACTCATCAAGTTTTAGTGTAGTATCAAAGAAAGCTACCCACGACTACCTGAAAAGGCTGTTAATATATTCCTCTTCTAAATACATGTCTGTGTGAGGTTGGGTTTTTAAAATACATATTTCTGTGTTTGATTTTTTTTTTCAGGCAAGCTCTCCACCATGGAACATTCCCAGCCCTTCTTCATATCCATCTTTAACCAAAGCAACATATTACAGCAAATGGAATGCAGAAGCAGATATGAAAATCCAGCTGTATTCTGTTAAGCTAGACAATACAATGCAATGCTGAAATGCAGATCATTGCCCCTTTTCTCGAGAAATGTGTGCTAAAGTAGTTATTTTTCATAAAGATATGTAACATACACTGATCTTATTTGTTATAAATAAATTAATAACTGTTCTAGAAACAATACTGTTCTGATGAAAAATACAGTAAATATCAATATATAATTCATATAAACAAAAGCTCCCTAACTTTTAAAAGTGATATGGGAGTCCTGATTTCAAAAAGTTTTGAGAACAAGTGCTCTAGAAATTAGAATGTGATTAAAAAATACAGAGCTTGCATGGAGGTTACACTAGAGGTCCTGGAATCTGATCATAAACATACTGACTTTCATTGTAAACTGAAGCCATCTCAGCCTCTGGGGCTGAGAGCTGGTCTGGGAATCCCAAGAGAAGCCCCTCTGATTTTTTTCTTAGAAGGCACAGGGAGGAGATGAAGGCAATTATTTGACCTTGTGGAAACAGGTTCTCCAGTCCCGTGGAGGGGATTATTACTCTAAACAGAAGGCTCCGGCCTCTTCTGGCCTCTGATCTGAGAGGTAAGTCAGACTCCTTGAGGGGCTTCTGTCTTTCACAAGGCCTGAATCATCTTCAACAAGAGTTAAAGCATGATGCTCTTCACCCTAAAAGTGCAGTAAGTCTGACATTTTAAGTACTGGACGCCTGGCCCAGATGAGAGATAGGGTTCCAGCATCTCTCCTGGCCTGGACCTACATACTGTAAATCAGTATCTGGTGACACTGACCAGGCAGCCGTCCTTTACAGAGAGAGTGAGGTTTTTGCTGTAATCTGTACTCGGGTTCTTGGGGGAGGGGGTACTGACTAGGACCAGCAAGTTTGATCATGATTTGGATGAACATGTTTCTCAAAGTGGTAGATATGCAAGCTCATGACACAGCAGAGATCCAGCCAAGGGAACATTTCGGGGCATTCGGCATGTTTTTCATTTAAACCCATGGGCCACAGGACCTTCCCCTTAAGCATCTTCCCAATAGCTCTTCAACTCAACACCCAAGGCAAACATTTCAGAGTAGAAAGTCATATTTAGATTAGGTAAATTCCACATCTCTACGTTACCTGGTCCATCCAGTCAGCTCTGAGGCTTGGTTCTCTTAATACTTCCTTGTTCATTCCTACTCTGTATCCTTACTTGAAATAAAACTCTTTGTCTCCAAATCCTTACCTGCTAGGATTCTTGGCATCTCTATCAATTTGGAATTCTCTGGATCTTTTTGATCAGCACAGATGACAGTTTTCCTAAGCAACTTCTCCTCACTTTCACACATTTTTGTACTAATTTGTCTGATCATTTAATGTACATCTTTGCTACCTGAGCCATTCACCCTGTGCCCTGCCTTAAATTATACTGTTCTTCCTTTCAGGTTCCCTCTTGTATTGGGGTCCCTCTCATAGCTCCTCTATTTTACTGCAGTCAGCTCTGATTCCATTTCTCTACAACATCTATCTCTGTTTGTTCAATGGGCTCCCATCCTCCATCCTCACTATGGTTTACACACCCAGGGCTTCTTGTCCAAGCTATTCACGTAATCCATGTGTTAAGTGACTTCTTCTTTAGAATACAGCACTATGAGGCATTAAGCAAGAAGAATAAAAAAGGACAAAATTATTATATACGCAGAAAATTATTTATTACACATTTATAGCATTTAAAATTACACATTGCACATTAATTATAAAAGCCAGTCAGAAAGTCTCTTGTGGATTTTCCTTATACTCTCTTCTCTGTGAGTCCTATCTCTGCCACTTGTAGTAACCCACATCTACTTGTATTCCTAGAATTCCACCTCTATCTCTGTGGATATTTATGTAATTGACTATTGCATGGAAGGCAGGCCAATGCCAGGTTATTGGATCACAAGTCTTTTTATATAAACCAGCAAAATGATCATGCCACAGGAGCCAACTATTACACACTTCTGCTCAGCTATGATTTGCTTTCACATGTTAATATTTTTAATAAGGAGGGAAAGTTGGAGCTCCAAATTAGAATCACAAAACCTTATAGCCAGAAGGAAGTGGGAGGCTGTGGTAGGAGGAGCGTTGTGAGTTTGAGGCTGGCTTGGGCTACAACGCTAGCACAAAGCTGGTGTGAGCTACATAGTGTGACCCTGACTCAAAAACCAGGGCTGGGTGTTTGGTTCAGTGGCTTAAACGCCTGTCTTGCAGGTGTGAGGCTGTGAGTTCAATCCCCATTGCCGCAAAAAATAAATAAATAAATAAATAATTAATTAAAAAAAAGCAAATGAGGAACTCAAGGGAGTAAAATGTTGGCTGATGCTGCAAGCTGAGCTCTGACCAGGGAGACCTCTACTATTCTGGAAAATTAGAGTTCAAATACAGGACAATGTCAAGATGTATTTGTGCATTCTAAAAGGTGTAAGCAAGTGAATTTTGTAAGCCAGAATTTAGAAGCATTTGATAGAGCAACATACAAAATTAAGGAATCAAGTGCTTTTAGGTATTGTACATGGACAATTTAGCAATGGTCTGATATTGTTTTGTTAATTTCCAGAAAATTCTTTTAAATGTAATAAAGGATAATACAAAGACTGAAAATAAACTTCTAAAAATTATTTTTAAAAACCCCATCTTATTGTTAAAACATCATTAAAAATAAAATGGAAGAAAAAAGGTATTACGTGCTCTAAGTAGCAACCTTATACACATCTCAAATAAAATTTATATTTTTTTATATTTTCATTGAAAAAGTGCTCATGAAACCCATGTTCAGTGATATACTTACCCTTGGCCAATGGTCTTGAGAAGACTCTCAGAGAGGTTCACAGGTACAAGTCTAATCCAACTGAAGCACACTATGAATCACCCAACTCAGCCCAACTCCCTGTGGATGGCAGATTTGCAGACTATTGTCGCTTTGAAAGAACAGGTGTGAGGACAGCTTTAACAGCTCATCCTCCTTTACCTCGTGTGCAGGAGTCCTCAACTGAGGGGCAGTCCCTAACTTGAGAATTTTACAAAATGTTCACAACAACAAAAAAATGATCCTTGTGAATTGCTTGACTTAACAGGAAGGAATACAATAAATTAAGTACAGTACACATCCTTGTCCCGGGATCTGATACGCGACTGGTTCAGCAAGTGTCCTTTTGGTAAACAGAGCCTGGTAAACGGATTAACAAGTTACTGTGGCATTACCTGATGGCAGAGGAGCTGTCCCAAGGAAATGTTGCTGTGCAAAAATCCGGAGACCAAGGCTCTCTGGCATAGGAATTGTTCCCAGTGAGTACAGACCACTGGCTGCCATATAGGTCTTATTGAAGATGTCCTGAAAAACAGGAAACAGCACCCCGGGATAAACAATTTCCACACCTCTAGAAATTTGCATCTCAGGTGATTCAAGTTGCATTTGTGCCAGTTTTGCTTATTGTTTTAGAGAAATTTAGGTTGCTGAGTGCTCTTTCTTTCTTTCAAAATACTCCAGCCATTGGAGAGTTTCCTTCTAGTAGGATGTCTGTGCGAAGTTTTGCTATAACTTTTGCATAATGTACTTTTTTTAAGCAGCGTTTGTGTTTGTATGTCAATATAATTACTTATACCACACCCCTGAAAAAAAAATCCCAAGAGCTGTTATCAGCAAAGACTAATTCATCTTCTCATCAACTTTCTGAATCATATCTTTCTTTATTTTATGACCGGGGAAACTGAGGCTCAGCTCTAGCAGGAAATTGCTCAAGGCCATATATAACTAGCCTACTTTCACTTGAAGGCTAGAAGATCTTAATGACTAGTTTTCTACCTCAGCCCCAGTGATTTCCCTATATCAATCAGGCAGAAGCCTGAGGGACGGATGGGCCAAGCCTCACGCCCTGAAGGCTGAGATACACCAGCTTTTGTCTCACAGGGAAAGAGGAAGCCCAAGGACTGGGGTACTATCCCCAGGAAATCTTGATTCCAGATCCCTGAAAGATAAGCATGAATTCCCATTCACATGTCACTGGTTATATTATTAGAGAAGGCAAAGCCGTCTGGAAGAGTACCCCAGGTGAAAACATGCGGAAACAGACCTCGGGCTCTGTGCACCAATGAAGTAGCTTTGTGCCGGTTATTTCACATCTGCTTCGCTTAAGTGTCCTCCCTTCTCTGTTTTATTTTGTGCTCCATGAACTGACTTCTAATAACTATACCACCTCTCTCCCTGGTGAGTTGATGTGTAGCTAGGTTCAGCCAACTGGAGGTACTTCCGAGAGGGCAAAGAGTGGGAGGGAAAAAGCACAGGCCTGGTTCTTCCTTCCTCCCTCCCACCCTTGATGCCTGGTCTCCAGCTGTAATTCGGTCCGTCCATGAATACAGCTTCTTGGCATGCCTCAGACTCCACTGGACTTGAGACAAGCTAGTTCCCCTCTTGTTTCTGTGGCCCTTGGGATTGTCATGGTCTTCCACTGTTTCAATCTCTGGATTTCTCAGCAGCCTTCACTTGCTCCCTTCATCTTTCTTACCCTTCTCTAAGAAGTTCTTTCATTAAAGATATACCATCTGAATCAGCTGGGGTGAATTCTGTCCTTTATCTGGCCCCAGATGGATATAAGCTCTTTTCATTCATCACCAAGTATTTAATGAACACCTACTGTGTGCCAGATAATGGGGACATCATGATGTGCAAATAGGGATATTATCCCCAGCTCTTTAGAGTTTGCAAATTCCATGTTTATTTCTGTTACTCTATCTTATTTCTCTAAAAATGAAAACATTTTTAAGTACAAAAATTCTCCAGACAAGCTAGGAACTCTCAGAACAGGGAATGAGGCTGTGTCAGAGTTATAATAGGCACTAGCCAAATACCAAACATATCGTTATTAGTAGATTATTAAGGGAGGACATAATAAAGCAGAATCATTTGCTCAAAGGAAATTGATGCCCCAGGGTTTAGGATCTGAGTTCTGTGGTTTGAGCAAATTCAGGACGATTTTGGCCAAAGTAATGAGTAAGCAGCATTGATCTCCAGAAACCTTGCCTGCCTGCCTGCTTTCCCTTTCCTTCCTTCCTTCCCTCCTTCCTTCCTTCCTTCCTTCCTTCCTTTCCTTTCCTTTCTTTTGCTTTCACCATTTTTCTTGATAATTTTATTGGTACACAAATACCTCAAGGATATTTTTAGACATTGATACTCCTTTATTATAGATAGGAATTCTCAGAGAAGATGAATATTTTCTATCTTCTGTCATATTTGCATTTGTTCTGTGCATCGTTAACAAACACAACTCTAAGATCTTTCTCCATCCAATTCTTTGGAGTTAAAATTCATGAAATTTATATCCATATTTTTCTTCTTTCACACTTACTTTCCAGTTGACTTCCAATTTCTTGTCATAGTGTATATTAGTTAGGCAGAATAATAGCTTTCATTTTAGCATATTCACACATTTCTAACATGTTTTGATCACCCCCGCCTCCCTGTTACTTCCCCCTTTCTCTGCCTTCTCTCCTCTTCACTAATAGTCTTGTTTCTGCTCTCCTGTCATGGGGTCCCTTTCCCCACATTTCTTCAGTCCTCTCTCCCAGATCGCCTTCTAACACATGAGGTACCTGTTTGCACTCTCTTTAGTACTATTCTTTTAGCACCCGGAAACATTCACTGTGGTGTCCCACCCAAGTCTACGCTCTGATAGGTGGCCTCCATCATCTTTTCTCTTTCAAAATATAATTGTTCTTTTCTTGCCATTTCCCATGGGCCTCCTCATGATTTTATCCCCCTCAGGTCAGAGCCTGTGAAACAGTAAGGGTTGTTTATTTTTTCCTGTCTTGTTTTCTAGGTTTTCAACAATAAGCCATGTATTATTATGTTAAGTATTTTTATATTTTAAAAATAGTAAGTAAATTAACTACTCAATGCCAGTGTCTTCTATGGTACAAGTAGCTTGTTACCATGTTTTTCCAAAAAGGTTACATATAAAGTATCCATAATATATAAGACTTCATGGAACAAACATGATCATCTTTTTGGAATGTTTCTTTTGCTCATCTATTTGTTGAGGGAAAGTTAAGGAATTTAACCTTCAAATAATCTAAAGTAAGCTTTTATTAAGATAGGTACTGACAGCCTGGTGTGGTGGTACGTGCCTGTTATTCCACCACTCTGGAGACTGAGGCAGGAAGATCACTGGGAGTTTGAGGCCAGCCTTGGCTACAAAGTGAGTTCAAGACCAGCCTGAACTGCATACTGAAACCCTGTCTCAAAGAGAGAAAAAAAAAAGATACAGACATACCATACACTTTGTGTTTTCTCATCAAAGATGAACATAATGATGATGTAGTACTCTTTCTATATGAGTTTGGAGTGGTGTCCTCATCAGCTTTCCATCTCTGTAACAAAATACCCAAAGTAATTAACTTGTAAAGAAGAAAAATTTATTTTAGCTCGCAGTTTTGGAGTCCGGGATTGGTTGTCACTGTTGCTTTAAGCCTGAGGTGAAGCAACACCTTATGGCAGGAGCGCCTGGCGGAGCAAAGCCACTCAATATCATTAACCAGCGAGCAAAGAAGGAAGGGGCTGGCATGACACTATCTCCTTCAAGGCTGTGACTCTGGAGATCTAAGGACCTCCCACAGGGCCCCTCCTCTTGAAGTTTCCCCTACCTCCCAATAACATGGCCCTGGGACAAAGCCCTGAATCACATGGGCCTTCCAGGGACACTCCAGATCCAAGTTATTGCCAGTGGGATTTAACTGAGTCTGTAAGCACAGTAGCCAGTATGATGCCTCTGCCCCTGGTGGCTGGAATATACCAGCAGGGCCAAGTCCTGCATGAACTTTAAGTCACAACATGAAGTTCAAAGAAATTTTACCCAGAAACCTCTTCTGCCTCTAACCTCAAATTCCCATGGGGTAAGTTTTCCTTTTCTTTGGCTTCTAGAAGAAAAGTTTGAATATATTACCTCTGCTTTCTGGATTCCCCATGCTTTATCCCATAGCCGTAACTTTCACAAGAGTAATTTTAGGCATTGTGGCATTCATTCTGTTATAAATTTCAGTTGTAAAACATTTATTGAGGTTTTCATGATTTGACTTGTTTTAAAACAACCTATTCTCCCTCCCCATCTCCTATTGTTGTGCCTGAAACAAAATAAATGACCTAGAATTATTTGGCACTCATCTGTCATAAATCATAATCCACAGTGGATTACTTTCAAGTCTAGTTATAGTTCTGCAGAAAAGTATAGATCTCAGTGAGGACTACCACTTCCCTCGTAACACCTCTCTACCACTGTCCAAAATGGACCGATAAACAATGGAAATTAAAGGAGGAGGGAGAGGAGGCTTCAAAAACATAACATATTTTATAAACTACAACTTTGTCTGAATTCAGGAAATGATTTTTACATCAAAACAAAGCAAAGCCCATATATCAAATTGTGGTGGTCACCCAAATCCTACTTTGGATTTTATTTTTTCATTTTCCTTTTTTCTTTTTATTGGTGGTACCAGAGATTGAAGCCAGGGCCTTCATAACGAGCTGCATCTCCAGACCATTTATAATTGTTTGAAATTTTGAGACAGAGCCTAAGTCACTCTTCAGCCCAGGCTGGGCTGGAACTTCTGATCCTCCTGCCTCAGCCTTCCAGGATGCTGGCATTCCAGGCCTGCACCTCTAGGCCCAGTTTAGATTGCATTCTTACCCTTGAAAGGACTGAAGTCATAAGGCAACTAGAGTTGCTTTGCACGTGTGGTTTTAATTACATATTATTGCAAGTACCATTGTCACCCTATTACTTATACTGTTAGATGCATTCAACTCACCACAAAATACACTCAATACTTAATAATAACAGAGATAATGATAATAACAGTCCACGCCTAGTAATGGCTATTACCATACAGCACTTATACTTTGTATGTACAGTGTGAAATAAGAACCCCAGCCTCTACTCTCATGGAACAAATATAATGACAAGTCACGATCATTTTTAGAAAAGTCTCTAATGGTAGCTAATGTCTCAGACTTTATCAGTTACTTTTATTTAAAAATTAACAAAACAAAGCAATGAGAATATATGAACTTTGGAAAAAAATGATAAATATGGTAACATAGTCCTGTTACAGATAAATTGGTGAAAGATACTATTTTATTGTAAGATTTTAAGTAAATAAAACACTTAAAACTCGCCCTTAGTTCATAATTGGGTAGTTTGGCTAAACGGACAGCTGAGGCTGGAGTGAAGTGGGTTGCACACTTCTAATCTTGCAAGTGAGGGCACCTCCTGCTCCTCCCCACCAGGGACCATGTACCTATTGTTGCTGGTTCTTCCCATCTTTCCAAAGAAGCAGGATAGCTAAATTTTACTGAAAAATTGTCACATTCTGGGACATCTACATCAAATAAAATGTATCTATAGCTTGATCTGTAAATCATCAGTTTGTGATCTCCTATCTAGGTACACATAAATCCCAATAGATCATTGTAATTCATACATTGGTCTTATCTTACATACATCAGACAAAATAACAGACTTATAAATAAGGTACTCAAATACCACTGTGCCAAGATTATAAACTGCATTTTAGAAGCAAATTAGTATCTATCTAGAGTAAACTTTGACTTTCTCTTCCCTAGTAATGAGGTAGACACCAGTTGAACCAATTTTACTGTGGGATATAGCATTTCCTTTTGCACTCATTAGAATGGCTATCATTTAAACAAAGAGTATGGTAAAGATGTGGACAATGGGAATCCTTGTGCATTGCGTGTGTGAATGTAAAATGGTTACAGTCACTGTGGGAAACAACAGGGTGATTCCTGAAAATTTAAAGATGTGATCCAGCAATTTCTCTTTTGAGTATATATCCAAAAGAATTGAAAGCAGGAAATCAAACAGATACATATATACCCACGTTCACAGCAGAATTACTCATAGTTTCCATAAGGTGGAAACAAACCAAGTATTCATTGACAGATAAATGGATAAACAACATATTACATGCAATGCAATATTATTCAGCCTTAAAAAGGAAGAAAATTCTGTCATGTGCTATAGCATGGACCTTCAAAACATTATGCTAAGTGAAATAAGTGACATATTAAAGGACAAGTATTGCATGGCTCTACTTCCACGAAGAACCTTCAGTAGTGAGATTTATAAAGATATAAAATAGAACAGTTGTTGTCAAGGACTAGGAGAGTAGAAGAAATGAGAGTTATTGTTTAGTGAGTGTGGCATTTCCATTTGGGAATGACAAATAAGTTCTGGAGATACATGTTGTACCACAATGCAAATGTATTCAATGCCATTGAGCTGTCCACCCAAAAATGGTTAATGCTAAGTTTTATGTTATTGTGTATTTTAACATGAATAAAAAAAGGGGGAAAAAACCTTAGCATTCCCATCCTCTGCTTTTTCTTCTACCATGTGAAGCTATAGCGCATACATCCACTTTTTTACTTGGTTTAGGTTTCAAATATTGGCAGAGAGCACCCTGGGACTTTTTGACCTCCTCCCCTGCATCCTTGCCCCTCTCCTCTGGAAGACATCCAATCTCGCTGTGCCTGCACCCAGACAAGACACAATGTGCATAGAAAAGGGGACAGGAAATGCCTTCACCTGCTCAGGCTTTTTGGGAGGTTCTCAGCATTTTATACAACCCAAGCATTTGTATTTTTTTTTTAAGAGCAAAATATATTTATTGAGAGAAAGAAAGCTTCTGTCTGAGGGGCAGAAGGGGTCCTGAGTAGGTTGCCAAAGACTCTGTCTTTTCTAGGACTTTTATAGAATAAAATCATGGGGTAAGATGGGTTCAAGGTGGGGAAAAAGGTAACTCATGAGGTGGTTATAAGGTGGGACATAACTATGACTAACCAATAAGATTATTTGATCAGGTAAAATTGATTAGATCGGGAACAAATGGGGAAGTGAGTCACGTAGAAAGTGGGCGTTCTTATGGAGCAGTGACTCTTCCTGTAGGGGACAACCCAAGCATTTGAAGTTTTGTCTCATCTTGTTTTAGACCCTCAGACATTGCTGACACAATCAGTTTATGAGGAGAAAAGGTGTATTTTGGCTAACAGTTTGGAGGTTTCAGTCCATGGCTGAATGACCCTGTTGTTTGGGTCTGTGGTGAGGCAGCACATTATGGTGGACGTGCTTGTGGAGGAGTAAAGCCACTTACCTCATGCCAAGACATGGAAGACAGGGAGAAGGAAAGACCAGGGACCAACAATCTCCTTCAAGGATATGCCCCGGTGATCTAACTTCCTCCTACTAGGTCCCACCTCTAAATGGAGCCATCACCTCCCAGTCATACTACGCTGCAGTTCAAATCTTTAGCAATGGGTTTTTGGGGGCCATTCCAGGTCCAGACTACATGGTTCACTTATTTGCAAATGATAGATAAGCTTGAAGCAAAGAAGCAAAAGAGATACTGACTGAGTCTTCAACGTGGAGCTATCAGCAGTACTTTAATTTCTTTCTGTTTGGGTTGGAATTTCCAGTGAAAATTAAACTATGCTTGGGAAAAAAATCTCCAAATGGTGTTTTCTAGTTTACCTATAGACCTTTCCTGCTGGAAACTATGTCCAGATGTGTTGGTTAGGGTGGAATTTCAACTTGATTGATTTAGGATCTGCCCCAGAAGTTGGTAGAGCACACTTGCAGGTGTGAATAGGTGTGATATGGAGGTGTGGCCTTGGAGCCTAATTCTGGTTCTTTACGCCTTTCCTCCTGGCACTGATTCTCTGTTCTGTTTCCTGGCCATGAACCAAGCAGGATTGCTACACCACACATTTCCGCTATGATGCTCCTTCCTTGGATCCAGCTGATTGTGAACTGAATCCTTTAAAACCATGAACCAAATGAAATCTTTCCTCCTCTAAGCTGTGGGTATCAAGTATTTTGTCTAAGTGATGGGTTAGTTGATTAATACATCAGATGAGGCTCAAAAAGGAGATGCTGAAAGATGCTGACACAAGAAAAAGTTTTCCTCTATGTATTTCTACTACCTTTTCGACATAATTACTTCTTTTCTTTCTTTTTTTTTTTTTTGATAGTGGGGATGGAACTCACAACCTCGCGCCTGCCAGGCAGGCACTTATGCCACTGAGCTAAATCCCCAGCCCTATTTTTTTGAAACAAGGTCTCACTATGCAGTTCAGGCTGGCCTTGAACTCACTTTGTAGTTCAGGCTGGTCTCGAACTCACAGCGATCCTCCTGCCTCAGCCTCTCGAGTGCTGGGATTAAAGGCATGCACCACCACCATGAACAACATAATTACTTCTTTTAATTAAAAAAAATTTTCTTTATTTACAAGGACTCTACATAAAAATCCATAGAACAGACAAGCAGGTTTAGCAAGGTCATGGTACAAGGTCACAAAGCCATATACAGAAATCTAGTGTTGGCCTATACACAAGCAATGAGCAATTCAAAAGTAAAATTTTAAAGACACAAGTTACAACATCACAAAAAAGCTTAGAGTAACATTACTGTATGAATCTACCAAAATACATTCATTATCTGTATCCTAAAAACTATAAAAGCTTATCAAAGTACTCAAATATGACCTAAATAAGTGGAGACTATGTATGTGAATTGGACAAATAACAAAACATTTATTCTCCCTAAACTTATCTATAGATTCACCCCAATATCTACCTAATTTTAAAATTAATTAAAGTATTTTTGTGGACCCCTATGTCTATTGGAGAGCTTGCGTCTGTAGTGTCTGATGGGGAAGTCGGCCTGCTCAGGCTCTCTGCGGCTGCCTGTTCCTCTATTTGAAGTGCTTTCCCCCTGATGGTCACACCATGTCTGATTACACTAAATCCATGTTTCTGCAAACATGTTTTCTGCCTTTCAAGTTTAAATTTGGGGACTCCAATCTTCTAATAAATCTCCTCTTTCCTTTAGGTATCATTAAAACCTACAGTTCTTTTCTCCCTCACCCTAAAATCCAGAGGTTCTTTTATATTATGATGAATTTAGTATTCCCATACAGGAGAATATAATAAAAAGTGACTTCCAAAAGAAGCTCTGAGAAAATCTGTGAACCCTTTTGACCTCACAGGACTTTAAGGCATCCTAACTGATTTCCTTCTAAGAAGAGAGGTGGAAAAAAGGTTTCCTTGCTCAAACAACTAGCTTTTCAATGGACCTTGAAAGGTCCAGGGGATGCTGGGAGTTCCCAGCCGAGCAGTTCAGACTCTGGTCCCACCAGGTCATGTTTAATGTGAGCACGCACCACGGAGAATGAGAGATGACTCCATTGTCTCAACAGGATGTAGACAGCAAGCGGGCGATGTAGCAAACACTCATGCCTTTACTACTGAGGCCCTTAAACATCACTGATACTAGCAAATGAGCAGCCGCAAGCAGTGTCATAAACTCTATGAGTTCACAACACAGTGTGACAAATCCTTTCTGAAATATTGGTTGTGGCTGAGAGATTCCTGATGGTGCTGGGTAAGGGCATAAGGTAGATGAGCCAGCAAAAAAGGTCATTTGTCTTCAAGCCAAAATCCATTCATGGGCAGAAACATTATTACTTATTATTATTAACCATAACAGCAACAATCCATATTTTTATGGCATTTGAATATTGCAAAGTGCTTCCATATCATTCTCAATTGTTATTCTGTCCCACGATGGAGAGGGCAGAAAGTCAGAGGGAAAACATCAAGCTGAGATGGAGCGAAGGCTGACCTTGATATTCAGGTGGGAGTTGGGACCCACAAGGAGTCATTCATTTAAATTGCTGAAAAATGCAAAAGTCAATAGTCACCCTTTTCTTGAAGTGGCCAGAAATGTTCAATGTTCCAATTGTGGACTTCAACAGTGTCAAAAATTCTAAGCACTCAAGTTTCTTCACGGCTCTTCTTTCTCCTCTAGCTACCTACTCCCCAACTCCAAAAAGCTTGGCAAGTCCTGAGACTCTACCTGCCTACATCTCTGAGCTCACTTCCTGCCCTTCTCCCTCTACTCTCACTCCTCCAGCTCCAGTTTTGCTTCTTTTCCAAGAAGCCCAACGTTTTCCTGCTTCACTGTGCCTATCATGGCCTGTTCCTTCATTTAAAAACTTGAAAAAATTATATTGCACAATTGAACTGGTACAAAAAGCAAGTACCCAAACATTATATATAAATACATTCTTCAACCTGAAAGTTCATTTTTTTCTTTTAATTTTAAAATTAGTTAAAATATTCTTGTGGACCCCTATGATTATTGGAGAGCTTGCATCTGTAGTATCTGATGGGGAAGTTGGCCTGCTCAGGCTCTCTGTGGCTGCTGTTGCCTCTACTTGAAATGCTCTTCCCCAGGGGTCACGTCATGTGTGATTACACTAAATCCATGTTTCTGGAAACAGAGGTTTTTTTCTCATCTGTGTAGCAAGATAGATCCACGTTTAACTCCAGCCAATCATCTACACCCTCTACTCTGCTCTACTTTTCTTGTAAGCATCTCCATCCTATCAGATATTTATGTTTTACTCATTTGCGACCTGTCTCTCCAAGTAGAACATAAGTCCTGAGACACCGAGCTACTCCATCCCCAAGGCTCTGAAAGTGCCAGGCACACAGCAGGTATCCATAAATGTTTGTTTCATGGTGAGTGAATCTGTGCCTGAGATATACATTCTGCATTCCAAAATCTTCATCTCCTAATATATAAAGAAAATTAAAAGTGAATATTAAAGAAGAAGGAAAATCCTCTCTTGTTCCAATACTGAACCTTCTGGGAGACCTTTGACGGGCCAGAGACATGCTGGGAGACTTTAGTCTTTCCAACTAAGTCCCTGATTGTGTTCAATGTCACTTTTTACATCCCGGGGCATACCACCTTGTTCTGAAATTGTGCCCAAGCTTTGTATCCTTCTCATCTTATAAAAGCACAAACTAAGCACTCAAGAAATCATTGGTGATTGGAAGCAAATGGGAAAAAGATAAAGACACAGAAGATTCTGTAAAAATATAAAGAACATATGCTTCAACACTAGGTTGCACAGAATTAAGACAAATGGCTTCCATCAAATGGGGAGCCCCTGCCAGGTGATGTCTATGGGAGAGTATCAAAGAAACATCATTTTAGCATACAAAAAATAGAGCTTCTAAATATAGCAGGCATCTAGAAAAGAGGCTCTGGAATGATGCTTGGAGTAGCAGCTATGACTTTTCTTTGTTGTGTGTTTGTCTACTTTTCACTATAATAATAAATACCTGAGACAATTAATTTATAAAGAGAAAAGGTTTATTTTGGTTCACAGTCTTAGAAGTTTTGGTCTATGATTGGATGGCTCTGTTGCTTTGGGCCTATAGTGATGCATCATGATGGGGTCACGTGGTAAGGCAAATCACCCACTTCATGATGTAGAAGAAAAAGTGGAAGAGAAAATGAGTGGGTCCTATGATTCCTTCCCATGGCACACTCCCAATAACCTAACTTCCTCCCACTAGGACCCATCTCTCAGAGGTTCCATCACTTCCCAGTGCAGTACTCTGGGCATCAAACCTTTAACAAATAGGCCTCTGGGGACATTTCAGGTCCAAACTACAGCATGTTGTAAAAGTTTCTCTTAAGGGAAAAAGAGGTTTAATGACTCCTTGAAAAGCTCAGGGATTAGTTTGCTAGAGGCCTTCCAGGATTCAGAGCTCTAACAGCATCTTCAGGACCTTGGCATGTTTCTCTCCTTCTCTCTGTCTCTGTCTCTGTCTCTGTGTCTCTATCTGTCTGTCTGTCTCATTCTCTGTCTCTTTGTCTCTCTGTCTCTGTCTCCCTCTTCCTGTCTCTTTTGGGCTCTTCCTGTTGACGGAGCTTGTACCACCAGCTATTCATTGCAGCAAAATGGGGACACAACTTTAACCTCTCAAATCTGACACTGGAAGAAAGAAAGGCTCTTTCCCAGAAATTCTGCTGGGTGTCACCCTGTCTTGGCTCTGACCAGGCCATTTGCTTACCTTTTGCCCTGACACTGTGCCCTGCAAAGTAGATGATGCACTGACCATTGAAGCCTGGGTGGAGTGATGACACCTCTGGGCCACAAGGATCTAGAGTGAGTGGCTGGGCTCCCTGACTGCAGTTCCAGGAAGTAGGGTGTACGTGTGGACCCTGAATGACCAAAAAATGGATGTCCACCACTCTTGGCTTCGGAAGGAAAATGTAATGGATTAGTTTGAGATAAAAGGCCTGGGCTTGCACTGTGAGGTTGTAGGGAAATGTGCTCAGTATTGGATGCCCTGGGGACAATGCAAAAGATCATTAGCCAATGTGGAGGAAAACTGGAGAATCCCTTTCCTCACAATTCTTGTGTCCTGTTACACAAACTATCCCCAAGATCTAAGGAATGAGAGAAAGGAGAAATTAATTTGTACTCTAATAGTTTTTTCTTTAAAAGGAAGATATAGAACATTTTTTGTTTGTTTGTTCGTTTGTTTTCTTTTTGGACCTAGCTTTGGCCTGAACATTGTGGGTAGGTGAGGAGTGAATTAATTGCCTTTCTTCATGAAAAGAGTAGTCTGAGCCCAGGAGAAGCTACTGTATCAGAGTAGGTGACTTTTTTCACAGCTGCTTACAACTGGATTATCTTAAGCCAGTCATTTCTGTGCAGTGGAGAGGCTGGGCAAATGCCAGATGACTTTCTGCCTGAGCTTAAGTATTAGGCAAGGGAGTTTGGCAGTAACTTATTATGTCTTATTTTACTTAGTAGAGAGGAAAAAGAATGCTCCTAGCCACAGCCCACCCACAAGACCAAAGCTGCCTTCCTCCAGGCCTGTGGTGCTGGGATCAGAGGAGACGACTGCAGCACTGCTCTATGTTTCAAATCCACTGGATCCTGCTGATCTCCCCACATGTGGAAAGCCAGAATGCCACTCAGACCAGATCAGCCAGACAACACCAGGAGTGGATTGTTCTCACTGAGAACCAATTTGCATTGGACTGTTTTGCCTCTTTAGAGGGAAAGCAAAACACAAAACCAAAATAAACAATAAAAGATTTGATTTAATTCAGAGAGATGGCAACCATCCCATTTCATTGCTTTCTCCCCTCTCTTTTTTTGTCCTAATGAATAATAATACTGTGTACTTTTCAAACTTAGCATATCGCTGGAAAGGCAATACAAATTAAATTCAATCAGTGCATCCCTTTTAGAGGTGGTGCCTGGGAGCTGTGCTTCCTGCTGACCTGTCTTGCAGAATAAAACAGTGACATGTGCCTAAAATATTTTGCAGTCCTTTGGCTTAAGGTGTGTAACGACACAAAAATACCTTTGAAATGCTGTTATGTGAGTCCCGTTTTCTTTTAGCCAACTATAGTGTTGCAGAATACTATACTTCTATTGCCTTCCTTCACTGTAAAGACAGTGAATACGCATCTTTAATTAATTTATTAGATTTATACACTAAATCCCAATTTTCTTTTCCTTGAAGGAAAGAACAGTACCTAGAATTTTAGAGATGAATTTATACCATAACATGGGCTTCTGTTATTCAGCTCTAAGTCTGAGGTGACCCCCTCTTATTTTCCACTTCCCCTCCTGTCCTCACCCTTTGCTGCTACCCTCGATATCAACCAATTACAGGAAGCTAAGGAAATGTAGGATGGCTATAAACTCAGAAGAAACAGGATGCAAAATCTTGATATTAACCTGGATAATTAAAGTCAGATATCTGTCTTTGCCTCCCTTCATGAATGAATTAAAGCAAAAATGAACAACTTTCCATCTCACCTGCTAATATTCAACTTCTTCCTTCCTGAGATGCCTCTAACTCTGCCCTACCCATAGGTCACCAACAAATCTCTATTCCCACATTCATTAGCAGGATTTCAGAAGCACCTTTTACCCAACTGCCTTCTCTTGCCATCTGCCTTTTCCCACTGGGAATCCTCAATCTCCTTTACATTTTAAATTTGGTCTCCTGTTTTCCTCAATTTAACTGAAACCTAGATTTCTGGCATGATGCAATCTTCTCAGCCTTCTCCAATGCAGCTCATTCTTCTTGATCTTGGACTGGGGAGAGAGGCTTCCCTCCATGGACTTAGCTAATGATAGGCAATAGTTCTAGTACCTTCCAACATCCAGGTGTGCCAGCCTCTCTCTGCCCCCACACATCTGTCTTCCTCAGTGACTGTAGCACCTGCCCCCCATATCACACCAGCAGCTAGTGGCATTCAGGTGTTCTTGTTAATGACACTACAGCCTACCAGTGTTTTGACCTCTTAGGCTTTAGGGACAGTAATCTTCACAATGCCTTCCGGGGTCACTGATGCAGCCTCACCTTTATCTTGGCCTTTACTGTCATTTTGAATCACTCTATTAACTCATGCATTAATTTATTCATTTACTTATTTATGCAGACTGAATCCAGAGCCTGTCACGTGCTAGGAATGTACTCTACCACTGAGCTACACCCCAGGCCTTTTAAAAATTTTGTTCTGAGGTAAGTAAGTTTTGTTCTTGCTAAGTTGCCCAGGCTGGCCTCAAACTTGAAGTCTTCCTGCCTCAGTCTCTCTAATAGCTGGGATCACAGGTAGGCATCATGGTGCCAGGCTTGAAGTGCTCTTTTCTGAGCCTTCATGGTAGCCATTCTCTAAAAATATCTCCTAAAAATTTTCCTCTGTCCATACAAGCAGGATGCCCCACCCCCCGCACATTGACTATTATGGTTTATTTTCTTCTTACCTCTCGAATCTGGGCTGACCTTGTCACTGAGTAGGGCAGAGGTGACATCTAGGATTTCTGAGTCCAGGTTCAAAGAATAGGCAGCAATTGCTTCCTTCTTTGGGAAAGTGGACACCAAATAAAAAGTCTGATGATCCTGAGACTTGCAGGCCATGAGGAGGCCCAAGCTAGCCCGGTGAGAGGCAGGAGCCTGACCAAGTCCTCACTGTCCCAGCCGTCCGTGCTGGGGCTCCAGGTATATTAGTGAGGAAACCCTTGTGTGTGGTCCCCCCACCAAACTGCAGAAGCAAGACAGGTAATACAATTTTATTACTTGAAGCTAGAGTGTGGGATGTTTTGTTATATAGAAATAAACAACAAAACAACTCTAGAATGTGGAATTTCTCTCTAGTAATACTTAGCATTCTAACTTTCTAGTTCTCTCACAATTTCATCCTCCCTGGACACTCCAACATCCAGTCCTTAGAGAGCTCCCTGGGGATTACAGACCATCAGCCTCTTATCCTATCAAATCTGGATCCCTCAGGCATCCTCATGTCTCAAATACCTCTTTTCTCTACAAAACTCCCTTCCTAAAACTGCCACTTGTACATTTCTTATAACTGTTATCTGCGTTTCCTGCCATTGCTTCCTCATTATCTACTCCCCTTTTGTTTCAATGATTCAAAGACATTTACTGATCAGCTACTGAATACACTGTTTTAGAGATACAACAGCGAATAACATGGGCAGTACTTTTGCCCAGCCTTTAGGAAGATTACATTCTGAGGAGGGAGTCATAGGAAGACAGATACTAACAACAGAAAAATTAAACTTAGGATATCAGGTAGTGATTCATGCTGCAAAGGAAAAGCAGAGTAAGGGCAGAGAGGTAAAGGGGCTGGTTCTCTGCGTGCTGACCTCTGTCTCTGCAGCTCAGTGTGAGAACTGCACTACGCCTTGGTTCTCTTCCCTGGAAATGTCTTCCAGGCAGAAAGGTGGGTCTCTTATTGAGCACTCCTCTTTTATTCAAATTCTTTCAGTGGAAACAGTCACCAATTGTTCAACGACTGATGTTAATTCAAATATTTTGTCCAGTTTTCCGGTGTTTATGGTAGGAGGGTCATTCTGGTACCAGCTACTCATTCATGATCGAGTGAAAGGCTCTGACTTAAGCATTAGAGGATGATTCTGGTCCCTGGTCTCGGCCCAGCTACATAAGCTCTGACCTTGCTGCTCTACTTGAACTGCTTTCTTACTGCACCTAAACTCCAAATGCAATGGACTCAGTCTTTATCTTTCTCCCAGCATTTGATTGTGTGGGTGATTCTCTCCTTGAAACCTTTTCTTCCTTTGGCTACTGTAATATTCAAGGTTTTATATGTCTGTCTTTTAAAACTACACTTCGCTTTGCATTGTGCTCAGTTGAATGTAAACCATCTCCTTCAGTTGGCTGCAGCCACCTCGGGAGCAGAGACATGAGGCGTTCATCTTTGCATGCTGAGGCCTAGTGTGGTGCTCATGACTTGAGTAGATCCTCAGTGAGTGTGCATGGAGTGAATTAGAAACATGGCAGCAAATGACAGTGCATGGGAAGCACCTTTGGCAGGGCCTAGACAAAGCAGCAAGTCAGTGATCTCTCAAAAAGGCCAATCTTTCCTGTTCACACAGGATAGAGAATGCTAAAACCAGAAAAGTGCTGGGCAAACTGGGATGATGCGTAGCTCTGATACTTCTGGGTCTCAGTACATTTCTGGCGTTTGTAGAAAATGGTTGTATCTGTAAGACATCCAGGGGTCAATGGGTAATGTCATCCTTGGTAGGAGGTGATTCAACATTTCTACCCTGCAAGGCACTCAGGAGGGCTTTAGGGCTTAGTAACTCAGCACTCCTTCGACCCAAACTCCCCCAACCGCAAAGCATATGTGCTGGCCAGGTGGGAAGCTTTGCTACAGTGATTTGCAGGGGGAGATGGATCGCTGGTGGGTTGGCAGAAATTGGAAGGCTTTTTGAGTTTGAGTTCTCACTCTGCCACTTCCTGTTTATGTGAGCATTAATGAATCAGTCCCCTCATTTCTCAGAGACTTAATGATGGGGAAGCATTTATAGCATATCCATTTCATAGACTGAGATTGAAGTTCAAAAGAAATTATGTACTGGAAAGCATTTTGTATATTAAATATACCATACAAATGATTTTCCTTATTATCATGTCTTAGTCTATTCAGGTTGCTCTGACAAAGCGCCTTAGACCAGGCAAATTATAAACAATAGAAATTTATTGCTCACAGTCTGGAGAGTGGGAAGTCCAAGATCATGGTGCTGGCAGATGTGATGTGGGGGAGACCTGCTCCCCTTTCTTTATGGTGCCTTATGTTGGGTTCTCACATGGTGGAAGAGAAAGGGGCAAGGAAATTCCTTTCCACCTCTTTTATAAGACCACTAATCTCATCCATCTGAGAACAGTGGTTAAGACATAAGCAATTCCTAGAAGGTTCCACCTCTTAATACTGTGACGTTGGGTATTATGTTCCAGCACACAGTTTTAAGGGAGACATCAACATTTACATCATAACATACTGTCCTATTATATAATTGGAGTATTTAGAGAAGAAGGAGCTGGTTGAAGGGTTACAGCCACAGAGGAACTTCCCATGACAAAAGTGGATGGGGTTAGGCTTAAACACGGGACAGGCCACCATCTTCCCTAGACGCAAGACAGGAAAGCAAAGTTTGGTGAAGAGAATGGTTAAAACGGGGCCTGCGGGCCGGGAGCTTGGCTCAGTGGCTTAAGCGCCTGCCCTGGCAAGCGCAAGGCTGTGAGTTCAATCCCCGGTGCCGCAAAAAAAAAAAAAAAAAAAAAAAAAAAAAAAAAAAAAAAAACGGGGCCTGACTGAACTTTTCCACATTTAACTTCTCAAGAAAGTAAAAATATATTGTTGTTTGCTTGAAGTTAAATGGTGAGTGCGGCACTGGGAGCTGAAGGTTCCTGCAGAAGATTTGAAGTAAACTTTTTAGCTCTAACAAGTACGGTAGTGTGGGTCTGCAGAGGAGAGGTTGGGGCTGTTTCTGGGTGAATCAGAGATTTGTGTTCACAGAAAGCTGAGCAGGACTACAGAATCTGGGAGGAAAAAATCTTGAGTGAATAAAATTCCCTCATTTTCTCTTCTTTTCCTCCTTTCCTTATCTTTTTTCTTATTTTCCTACAACTGATCATAAGACAGACAGTTTTTAAACATTAGTTGTATACTTATATTTATTGAATTCACTATTACTTTAAAAACTTGGGGGTTGAATCCTTCGTCATCTTTTCTCTTTCAGAAAGAAAATATTAGTAAAAGTGTTTTCATTTCCATGTGGCCAATAATTATTTTTTAGTGGTTCTTTTATGACTCTGGTAGGAGAAAGAAATTTCCCCACTTTAAGACTATTCCTATAATGCTTACAATATGTGGCATTAATGGCTTCTGTTCAACACGCATTTACTATACAGAGTGTCAATTTGAATTTTTATTTCGTATGCAGCTTTCCGAAGAGGCAAAAATTTCTGTTTTGAATATCTTGCCCTTGATGTTAAGGTCATGCAATGGTTGCACCCTCCTAAAGGTCACTTGCCCATAACTTGTCCCATAGCCATTACTGTCCTGTGAAGAGACAGATTTAGCCTCAGCAGCTGCTTTGAGTGGTTGTGATTATTCTCATCAATAATAGATTTCTTTGAAATATTGCTTTGGTCTCCATGCTGTAATTTAATTTGTCCCCATTCTCAAGACTATGCCCTCACTCTTTATTATTATGAATACCTTCATACAAGCACCCTTCATTGTATGCTTCTAGAAATAATCAGGAGCACACTTTACCTGTGCCCTACAGCAAGGAAAGGTTTAACCCCACTGCTACTTCTCTCTTTATTGAAACCTGAGCCAAGACATCATTTCTGAAGTTAGTTTGTGTATTTGTGATGTGGAGTTAATTTATAATATACCTAACTAAGTTGTCATCTTCCTCCAAAGGTTAAGTTTTGCATAGAAGCAAGGAAATCGTACACAAGTATAGGATGGCCCTAGACTTTCAAATGTTATCTTTATCTTTTTTCCTGTCAATAAACCATTACCTGACATTGTTATCCAATATTAAAATATGTATTCATCCATGTAGGCATTTTTAACAGCCATGGATTTCACTGAGCTACTGGGATATTTGTTTAATTTCATATTTATACAAAAAACCTCAAGATACAATTATATGAGGTTTGAAAGTTCCAAACCTAGATGTGTGGATAGATCTATTCGGTTTAACCTATGATTTTTTATTAAGATTATATTCTGCAGTCATTAAAATGAATTAAAATGAATGACTAAAAAAAGTTAAGGAAACTTTCTCATCATGGGACATTTAGACTGCAACATTTTTGAAACTTTCTCCTAAGAATTTTAGGATTAATAAATTTATAGTGACATTATGTTGCCTCCTTTGGCCATCATTATTTGCAGCAATCTTCCAATTTCCAAGTGACTCCCCAGCTTTTGGAGAATAATTGGAATTCCTGTTACTTAGCCTCCTCTCCATCTGATTTCCTGTCATAGCCTAGGTTGTTTGTTTTTATGTTAGGACATATTAAGCATCCTGTCTCACATTTCCTTCATTTCTTATAGGTCACTGATCTTAGTCTCTATCTCTCCCAAATCTGTACCAAGACTACATTTTCCTGTACTTTATTATCATCCAGAATCACTACCCAACCTGTGAAATTCTACTGTTCTCTTCTTGAACTCAAACTCCCATCCTTTTAACTTTTGTTCTCTTGCTCTAAGATCTTAGTCTTCACTAGTGCTGAAGAGAACTTTATTCTTTTCTCCATATTCTATCCTTGAGGAATCTCATTTATTTCATTGGCTTCCACTACCATCTGTACACTTACACCTCACAAGTGTTGTGTTGGTTTGTTTTTCCATATCTTCCTCTTCTGAGGGTCATAAATATATTTCTGGTTTCTTAGTAGTAAAAATGACTAACATCAGCAGATGATTTACTGTGGAATATGAAGTGTTTTAGATGCTTTAAGCATGTTAACTTATTTACAACTCAGGTAGGCTACTTTCAAGTACTAGATTTTACTCAGACTAACGTGGTATGACCCAGAAATTGTACTTGTGAATATAAATCCAAAATAATTAAAAATATAGACACAAACAAGTAAACATGTTCATAGCA
>RJWM01001668.1:0-23906 GCA_004363535.1 Dasyprocta punctata | reverse complement strand
AGTAGTTAAAATGTTTTAAAAATCTATTTATTGTGAAATAATCCTATCTTATGTTCTGTTGGGAATGTAATGATGAAAATTGTATTTGTGCACCCATGTTTATAGCAACCCAATTTGTAATAGCCAGATCTTGGAAACAACCCAAGTGCCCATTGATCAAAGAATGGATTAAAAAGATGTGGTATTTTTATACAAGGGAGTACTACTCAGCTATCAAGAAAGATTGCATTGAGACTTCTATAAGTAAATGGACACGAGTTGAGATCATACTCATAAGTGAGATAAATCAAACCCACATGTGTAAATACCATATTGTCTCCCTAGTGTAAGAAACTGAAAAAGTATATATGATCCAAAATCTATAATAATTACTATGTAAGGGTAAAAAACTGCTTGAAGAGCAAAGGTAATTGGGAAGGGAAAAGGGGGAAAGTGGGAAGGGAAAAGGAAAATATAAATCTGTATATATGTATATGTAAGATAGCTAAAACGAACATCCTGCTGAATGTATTAGTTATTGAGAAAGAACGGTTAATACTCATATGATTAGATCAATTTTACATGTCTGTATCTGTTAATGTAAACAAGTATTTTGAAGATAACGATGCATAATATGGCAACCATTGTCAAGTTTCTATCATCCTGTTTTGTAAACCTATAGTGTTACTGTTGTGCATTTACTCTAGTCATTTGTTTGTCTCTTTCGCTTTTTGTCTTTCTTATATGTGTCTTTTTTTTCTCTTAAATAAAAAAAGAAGAAGAAGAAAATTAAACAACAGACATGGGGATATAGCTCAATGGCACAGCACCTGCCTGGCAAGTGTGAGGTCCTATGTTTAATTTCTGATACCAAAAAAAAAAAAAATTAAACAATATGACAATGACTTCTTATTTACTAGAATTTTTTATTTTCTTTTAAACAGAAAAAAGTAAGAGTTTACAGTAAAACAGAATTTCAAAGCAGGCCAATAGGAGAGTAATAATAAGCAACGCATTGCATATTGTTATACTCAAAGTAGTTGTTTAGAGTATTAGATACAGACATGAAACATTGTCCAGAAAATTATGAGCACAAAAGATTCCCCTCAATGAATCAAGAGAAACCAGATGTATGACTATCTTTTTTTTGTTAGAACTGCTATATTTAATTTTCAAAAGAACAATTCACATTAAAAATGAAATCTGAAAATGACTCTGTAAAAACTACTTTTCATTCAAAATTCTTTTTCTTTAACTATCTTAACAAATTTTTTATATACATACATAGATTTTCTTTCAGTTTGTCTCACAAGTGCAACAATACAATGGTTACATACGTGTGACTTATTTAGTTCACTGATAAGTATATTTTCAAGGCGCATCCATTTAAGAGTGAAAATGTCTAGTTTATCATTCTTTATAGCTGAGTAGTATTCCATTATATAGAAATACCACACCTTTTTTGTCCATTCTTCAGTTGAGGGGCATTTAGGTTGTTTCCAAGATCTGGCTATTATGAACTGTACAGCTATAAACATAGGTGCACATATATTGCTGTGGTATGATGTTTTCAGTTCTTTTGGGAAGATACCCAGAAGGGGAATAGCTGGGTCAAATGGGACCTCCAATCCTAGCTCTTTTAGGTATCTCCATACTGACTTCCACAATGGTTGCACCAACCTGCCTTCCCACCAACAGTGGTGAAGTGTTCCTTTTTCTCCACAGCCCCTCCAGCATTTGTTATTGGTTGACTGCTTAATACTAGCCATTCTTTCTGGGGTGAGGTGGAATCTCAGTGTTGTTGTATTGCAGCTCTCGAATGACCAGTGCTGTTGAACATTTTTTCATGAATTTATTTGCTGTTTGTACTTCTTCATCTGAGAAGTGTGTGTTCACTAGAGCTTTTATTTTGTTTGCAGGAAGAACTCTTTTAGACTTAGTCTTTTATTGTGTACTACTATCATACATATATAGGTAAAGAACAATGTCTGAGTTTTTGTACTTCCTTTCAAGGCAGAGTCATTGATACCCATGATTTTTTACACAAAGTCATCCTCTGGCTATTTAGAGCATTGACGATGTGGTATTTTTAAAGAAAGTACTGCTATTGTATCTATTTTCTTCTAGGACACTGACACCCATTCTGCAAGGTTGGAGGCTGACACTTTATTGATCCTACCAGAAAGTATCAATGGTAGGTTTTTGACAAGTATAAAGGTTCTTACTTCTTCCTCAGATGATTTTTAAATGCTTCGCTGATGGCAATGTGAAGAGGATGTCATTGTTCAGTCATGACACCAGAAATAGCAACCCTGCTACCACATTTTCTAGCGAGCTTATCTCTAGCTGTTAATACACAAATTCATGAACTGTATCAAGAATGACTATACTGGATGGATTATGTGAGGATGGATTACTTGAGGCTCACGGAGGACATTTACTCATTTCCCCATGTTTCTGCCTTTCCCTGTGCTCTGAGAGAATCTCTTTATGACCCAGGAGGAATCCTCCTAGCTTCACATTTCTGTGAAAGGACCTTCTTCTGTGTGTGATTTTCCTTCTCCTAGAGGCTGAGCCTTGGCTCAAGCAATGTAACTGACTCAATTAAAATGAGACACCATAAAAAACTATGCTCAAATGTGCACAGATGGAGACATAAACAACTACGCTGTGGCTGCAGTCTGACCAATAATATTTGAAGACAGCTCCCAACTTTAGACAGATTAAAATTGTACATTTTAAGACTCTCATTTTCAAGGACATGGAGTAGATAATATTTTTCCCTATTCCCTATGCTAAGTTCAACTAAATATTCTGAATATTACAAAGCAAACACAGATAACCTACTCTAAAAGTATGGCTAACAGAATTTCTCTTAGCAGAAAGTCAATAATGAAAGAAGGAAGCTCGGAATATCAGGAAGTAAGAAAGAGCAAGGTCAGCAAAAATACGGGGTAAATACAATTGGCTTTCCATTTCACCCTGCGTTTTCTAAATTAGTTTTGATGGCTACAGTAAGAATTATAACATTTCCTGATGTAATTTTTAAATATATGCAGAGGAAATATTCAAGACAATTATATTATAAACACAAAAGAGTAAAGACATCAAAATGGAAATAAGGATTTTATTTCTCATTCATAGGCTGACAAGTTATGTATACATAATATTAGTAACCATTAAAAATTTTATACAAAGACACACATTCTAATACCCTTTAGACAAAAATACCTTCTAAAATTTTAAGGAGCATTTAATTTTTTTTTTTTTTTGGTAACAGGAATTGAACTCACCACCTTGTGTTGCCAGGCAGGTGCTGTGATGCTGAGCTACATCCCCAGCCCTGGAATGTTTGATTAACCTACAGGAAGGGAATAAGAAAAATAGTGAAGTATAAAACAAAAGCAACAACAACAACAACAAAAGCAAAAGGGAACTCTTAGGCTTTCACATATCAATAACCATAATAAATATACATGGTTAAAATAGGACAATTACAAGACAGAGGATGGTAAAATGGATTTAAAACTATGATACATGCTTCCAGCACCTGGGAGGCTGAGGCAGGAGGATCAGGAGTTTGAGGCCAGTGTTGTGTATGTATAGACATCTTGTCTCAACAACAACAAAAAAACTCAACTCTGTGCTACCTATAAGAAACTTGTTTCAAATATGATGACATAGACAGGTAGACAGTGAAATGATATAAAAGTATAAATCATTCAAATATTAGTCCAAGAAAGCATGAACGACTATGTCAAGATAGTAGGTAAAGTAGACTTTAGCAAAAAGAAAATCGCCAAATACAAAAAGGGACATTTTGTAATGTTAAATGGCCAACTCCCCGTCCCCTCTCCCAACCAACAATATTAAACAAGCATATACCAAGAAACAGAACTGCGTAATACTTGAAACAAAATTCATAAAATTAAAGGAAATATAAGTAAATTCTCAAATAAATTTGGAAATATTTCTCAAAAATGTCCATTTAATAATCTAAGTTTCTGCTTCAAGAGCCTGGAAGACAAAGATAAAATAAACATAAAATATGCAGAAGGGAGATAATAGAGAGCAAAAATCTATAAAATTAGAAACAGAAAAGTAATAGAGACAAAACCATAAAACATAGATCAGATTCTTTGCAAAAAATCATAAAATTATGAAACTCTAATTAGACAAAGAAAAGAAGACATCAAAAATTAGAAATGCAAGAATTGAAACATAATGTCACTGCAGACCTATTTAGATGAAATAGATCACTCCCACAAAAATAAACTATCACAACTTATCCAACATGAAATCCCTTGAATACCACTGTAAATATTAACATTTTAATTTATAATATAAAAACTCCCCAGAAAAGAAATCTCTAGGTGCAGATGATTTCACTATAGAATTTTATTGAACATCTAGGTAGAAGGATCAAAGGTATTACCCCAGCTTGGGAAGCTTAGTGAGACTTTGTAAAAAAAAAAAATCAACACCAGTTTTATGCAATCATTTCTAAAAAATACAAGAGAAAGAACCAATATCCAATTCATTATATAAAGCTAAACTTACTCTGATACCAAAACAGAAAACAGTGCAAAAAAAAGGAAACTATATCCAAATATCTTTCATGAATACAGATGCAAAAATCCTTAAGAAAGTATTAGCAAATAGAATTTAGCAATATATAGGAAGAATTATATGTCCTAACCAAGTGTGGCTTATTCCAGGGATTGGAGAGTAGTAAGTATTTGAAAATGAACAAGAGTAATCCATCGTATTACTAAGGTAAAGAAGGGAAATCACGTGATAATATCAATGGCAGAAAAGGCATTTGACAAAATCCAACACTTTTCATAATAAAAAGAATCAAGAAATAGAATAAGGAACTTCCTCAAACTTGTAAATATACACAAAAAACCTTAGTTAACAATATATTTAAAGGTGAAAAAGCGAATCGTTTTTCCTCAAGTTGAGGATAAGTCATCAAAGTCTCCTTTCACCACCCTTACACAAAATATTGTTGGAATTTTTAGTTAGTGCAATAAGTCAAGAAAAAGAAAAAAAGACGTAAAGATTAAAAAGGAAGAAATAAAACTGTCTCTACTTTTAGGCAACATGACTGTCTACATAGAAAATTACAAGAAAAACATTTTAAAACCCTCTTCAAACTAATAAGTGAATTTAGCAAGGTTTGCAAAATACAAGATAAAGGTACAAATTGCCAATTGCAATTCTAATATTAGTAATAAACAAAGAATGAAATTAGAAACATATTACTTACAATTGCTAAAAAAGAAAAAGGAATAGTTTCATATGAATAAAAAAGATAGAACTTTTATGACAACTAGTATATCTTTGAAAAATATGAGTAAAATGGGGAGACTTAGGCTACCAAAGGTTAACAATTTTATATAGCTATAGTAAAAAAGACTGTGGTATTGGTGCATAGACTGGTGATTGATGCATTGATGAATGGAACAGATTAGCGATCCAGACATCGATCCACAAAAAGCATGCTTGGGTTTTTGATAAGTGTGTAAAAACAATTCAAGGGAGAAATTACAGTCTTTCCAACAAATGGTGCTGGAGCAATTGGATATAAAACTGAACACCAAACTCAAACTCACATCTTACATAAAAATTAACTCAAAATAGATCATACATTTGAATGTAAAATGTAAAACTATAAAACTTTTAGGAAGAAACACATAGAAATATTCAGGATTTAGGGCTAAGTGAGGAGTTCTTAGACTGCATGTGACAAACATAATCCATAAAAGAAACAACTGATAAACTGGATTTCATCAAAATTAAAAATTTTTGATGAAAATGGCATTATTAAAAATATAAAAAGGCAAGTTGGACAGGGAAAATATTTTCAAACCATATACCCCACAAAGGATTAGCATCTAGACTATAAAGAACTCTCAGAACCAAACAATTCAAAAAGAGAAATGATCCCACTGAACATGGGCAAAAGACACAGAGATATTTTCTTGATGGAAATATACATATGACAAATAACCACACAAAGGTATTACACATCATTAGCCGTTAGGGAAATGAAAATTTTAGCCAGATTTTAATGCTACCATATACCTATCAGAATGATCAATGTTAAAAATAATGGAGATCTCCAGTATGGGTGAGGATGCAGTGAAATTGAACCTCTCTGTATTGTCAGTGGAAATTTAAAATGGTATAGCCATTGTGGAAAACAGTTTGGCAGTCTCTTAAAAACCTTAACATGCACTATGATATGATCCAACAATTGCCTTCCTGGGCATTATTCCCAGAAAAATGAGCACTTACATTCACACAAAAACCTAAACATAAATATTTATAGCAGCTTTGGTTGTAATAGACACAAACTGGAACCAATCTAGATGTCCTTTAACTGATGAAAAAACAGTGATATGCCCACCTCATGAAATTTATTCTGTGCCATGGAATAAAAAGGGACAATCAGTACACACAACAATTTAGATGGACTGTAGATGAATTATGCTGAACGAAAAAGGCCAGTCCAAAGTTACATACTGTATGATTCCCTTTGTATAACATTTTTGAATTGATAAAATTAGAAAAATTGGGAGCAAATTAGTAGTTTTAGAGATTAAGAAAGGGGGAATTGGATGTGTTAAAAGGGAGCTAATTGAAGGGCAAAGTGAGCGATCCTTGTGGTGATGGAAATGGATCTGTATCATGACGGTATCCATGTCGACATCTCAGTAGTGATTCTGTTCTTCAGTGCTATAAGACATTATCACTGGAGGAATTGGGTAAAGGAGACATAAGATTTTTCTGTATTGTTTCTTAAAACTATATGTAAATCTATGCATAACTAAGAAAACTTTATTTTTAAAAAGTATGTCTTACACTTAATACAATACTGAAGTTTGTTCAAGGTCACCCACATGTAGGTGTGATAGTCTGTTGGAACCCAGCCTCCTGGCCCTGTCTCAACCCCAGTGCCATAGAACTCTCAATGTCTATTGGATGTTCCCTGATTCATTCTCTTTTTCTCTTCTCTTTATTTCTTTTCTTTTCCATTCTCCTGCTTTGTTCCTTCTTTCCCTTCCTGAACACTTTGGTGCTAAACTCTCTCCCAGAAGGGAGTATCAGAGCCTGAGCAGGAAATGTTGGTGGATACTGGGACAAAGAAGGCATCTATGCTAAGGAAGTGACCGCATAGCTGAGGTGGCAGTTATAGATGATGGAGTCATCAAGAAAGTCACCAGAATGTGTGGGCTGCTGCCAGAGTGGGGACAGTGACACCCAAGACTCTCTCCTTGAGTCAGTACCACTGATGGACTGTGGAGGGAGAGAACCAGGCCTCACCAGGAAGCAATCCTGGCTGGGAAATCAAATCATTTTCATTATTGTGTTGGGTTGGGTTTTATTCTCTTTTGTTGTGTTTGATTATGTTAAATCTGATGGCATGAGCAGTTATTTGAAAGATAGCAAGACATATTATGGTAGCCATTTTGGATTTACTGTTGACCTGTTTTGAAGTTCTTTATTGCATTCATTGTTCTGTTTTTATTGTTTCTATTCTGTTCTATTCGATTTTTACTATGTCCAAAGGTATCTGCAGCTATTAGAAGACAACAAAAGGCATTACAGTAACTATTGTTGGTTTCATAAGGTTTTGAAGTCCTGTATCACTTATACTGATTTATTTTGATTGGTTTTATTCTGTTTTATTTTCCTCAGTTTTGTCCTCTTTAAAGTAAACAAAGAAAGAAAAAAAAAGAAAGTCCTAAGAAGTTGGTGTTTCATTGTTAGAGAATGCATCACATATAGATACACAAAAGGAGATGATGACAATGTACTCTGTGGTATTGAAACTGCTGGTATCATTATGGACTCATGGTTATCCTATCTATCTATCTATCTATCTATCTATCTATCTATCTATCTATCTGTTTGTCTTGGTTACTGTTCTCTCATTGCTGGGACAAAATACCCAACACCCAAAATAAAGGAAGGAAAGGTTTAGTTAGCTCACTGTTTGTGAAGGTTTCAGTTCATAATCAGTTGGCTCCAAGGCAGGGTGGCCTGGCACCAAGGCAATACTTCAAGGCAGCATCCAGCAAAAGCAGCCAGAGCAAAAGCAGGGAAAAGCAAGCCTTTTTTCCTCCCTTATATTGTATGCAGTCTCCTCCATCCCGCAGAGCAGATGTAGCACTCACAAAATCTCTGTGCCCTCCTCTTGCACAGGATGAGGATGCTTACAAAGTAAGGACCCTGGCTCCCTGCTGAGTCTCTGAGGTAAACTTCTAAACTTCTCAAGTTGACACAATGTATCAACCATAACACTATCATCTATATATGTCTGTCTGTCTGTCTGTCTGATATAACTGTGTGAATGTATGTTTGTGTGCACAGAAATATAGTACCAAACTCTGACCCCAGAGAGAATCTGTATCAGTGACTCATAGTATGAGCACATCGAACTCTCAGAATGTGGCTTCTCAATGTTATTTTTCACTGAAAGGAATACAAGCTCTTTAGAGAAGTGATGGATTTCAGATCTGGTTCAAAAAAAAAAAACACAGGGTAATTCTGGAATGTTTTACTTATCACCAAAATCAAGGAATTGCTCCAAAAATGATAGGAATATGCCACAAGGACTTAGAAATCAATCCAAAGGGAATCCCGTTGGTCAAATCTGGGGCAGCTTAAACATACAAATAAATAAGGCTAGTAGTGCATTATAAGCAACTGAATAAAAAAGTCATGGATCCATTCTAATATATACTAATGATGAATAAATCGAACAATTGATGAGGAGTAGCAATTTTACTTATTAATTACATAAGGGAAAAGAATAACATTAAAGTGAAGAAAACTGGCAGACACCACTTTAATCAAGTGATCAAAGCAAACATCAACCAGTAATGGGATAAATTGAAATTATGTGCCACCTGATAAGATGCAAGAGAAAGAACATAGCATCGTTTCTTTGATTTTCCTGGCAAAGATGCACAACCTGAATCTAATAATGAGGAAACATCAGACAAACTCAAATTGAGGGACATATAACAAAATAACTGCTCTGTAATTTTCAAAAGTCAAAGACATGAAAACTGAGGAAAGACTGAGGAAAGGCTGACGAAGAGTAAAGAGATCTAACAGTGAGCACAACCCAAGATTCCGAACTAGATTTCTTTTCTGGACAAGATGATTGAGACATTTGACCGATCTTACTGAGGCTTGGAATTCTGTGGTAGCAATGTATCCAGTTAATTTACTGACTTTGCGGTTCTCTTCTGATTATGTGAGAGAATGTTACTGTTTGTAGGAAATAAATACTGAAGAATTAGGGAGTGATGGGGCATCAGGTCAGCAGCTCACTTAGACTTAGTAGAGGCTAGGGATAAAAAGTGGGTTCCTTTCTCTCTTTGCATTGTGCTTAGAAATTTTCTAAAAGTTTGGAACCATTTCAAAGTAAAGGAAGGAAGGAAGGAAGGAAGGAAGACAGACAGACAGACAGACAGACAGACAGAAAGAAAGAAAGAAAGAGAGAAAGCAGGAAAGAAAAAAGAGGAAGAAAGAAAGAAAGGAAGGAAGGAAGAGAATGACATATTGCCATCTCATTATTCCTCAGACATTTAAAATATAGTGTTTCTCAAACAGAAACAAATATCCGGTCTTTTTGCTCCTTTTCTGACTTTCAATTTGAATTAATACATTTCTATCTAACTGCTTACTGAAGACAGAAACCGTGAGAACTGTTCTTAATGTCTATGTCTGCTACTCTTCTATGTAAGCCTCACCTATTCTGCCTCAGAAATATCTCCCACTTATAATCCACCTTCTATGTTGTTGCCACCCCAGTCTCTTCTTAGACTCTGACAGCACTGGCCAGTTTCCATGTCGCCAGCTTCTCTCCTTTATAGTCCTGATGGCAACCATCTTACTAAAAGTGAGGTTTTTTTTTTTTTTTTTTTTTTTTTTTTTTTTTTTTTTTAGTGTCATTCCCCTGCACAAAGACACCATCTGGTTCATCAGTGTTCAAGATAAAGGAAAGCAGTAGAGAGTAGGTTTCAAAGCCTTCTTTAATCCTAACCAACCCATCGTTATCTATTTCCTGCCCCTTCTGAAAAACTAATACCATCTGCCCCAGTTTCTTAACTTTTCTCAGACACACCTGTTCTTCTTTAACTCTGTGCTTTTATGTATGTTATTTCCACTGCCTAAAATGCCTCCTAGGTCCCTGCTGCAGTAGGAGACATGAACTGAAGGATCCTCACACTGAATCTAGTGTCTAGAATATTTTTTGGTCCAATACAGATTTTTTGAAATTGTAGCTCAGCAGGAAGCCCTCTGTATCTCACAATTTGACATGCTCCTCTTTCCTAGATGGATTTGATTTGAACTTTCCAATAATCATCATCCCAGAAGTCTTTCATGACTACTCCCTTGCCAAAGCTCCACCTGAGACATTATCTTGAGATTTCTGCTTGTGTGCTGCTCAACTCTACAGCTCACAGCAAGAACCATGGCTCCAACCTGAATTTTACTTGAAGTAGAGACATACACCAGAAAGTGCTCATTAAGGATCAAGGTGCAGTTCACTCCTTACTTCAATACTTTTTACTTCCAAAGGTTGTATCTGGAACAGTCATCTGCATATGGTCCCAGTTCATACATATTTTAGAGGAAAGTTTGATGTACGAGGAGTGCTTTGAAAGTGTGTGTGTGTGTGTGTGTGTGTGTGTGTGTGTGTATTTGGGGAGGTCATGATCCTAAGTGTTTTACCTGAGCTTTACATTTTGTTTGATTATGCTTTTGGCTAGTTGTGAAACAGAATATAAACTTATTAGCTTGTTTGTGTTTGATTCCATTTCTGTTTCAGGTCTGTAGGCCTTTGGGCAGACAGTAAGCAAATAAGGAGCACTGTCATTACACATATACACATTCACATATACATATACATATGCACATGCATATACTTACTATACATGTATAATATCTGATTGAGTCAGTTCAGTAGGGCAGCAAAGATGTTTCTGTTACAATAATAAAAAGTCTTTGTGTTAAGTGAGTAAACTTCAGACTTTGGTGTAAATAGAAAAGAGCAAAAGAATTTGCATGATTCACCAATACTGTATGAATGTTTATTTTGATGAGTTTTTCTGTTATTTTGAGGGATTTTGATTATGTTCTCTCAGTACACATTTCAGAAGGTTTTAGAAATTAATAAGCATGACAAGCAGATGAACAGAGCTGAAAATACAACAAAAATACTCACCAGGTGATTTCCCAGGGTACATTCACAGTACTGTTCACTCCCATCAGAAATTAAAACTCATAAAAGCCTGTTACCACAGGGATGGCAAACAGATGCCAGACACATGTGGTTCTCTTTAAGATGATCTTCCATGGGATGTTCTCTGTGATTCCGACAGCACTTTCTGTGTGTCCAATTCCCAGATCCCTTAAATGAAAGCTTGTTCCATGAATCTGCAGTGAAGTGGGGAAGAAGGAGGTGGAAGAAGAAAGGAAGGAGCAAGAGAGGGCTGGACTTTTGAAGTGAGAAAGAAGTGATACGAGATTCCCAAGTTAGACTATTGACCACCAATGGACAAAATTACAGGTTTCTGAATCAAATCCTGGTGACAAATTTATTAAATTATATTTCTTTATCTTGTTATTTATATTGAACACATACGAAAAAATTTGAATTTTAAAAATTCTTGAAAGATGATTTTTACAAGGCAATATACTATTAGTAAAGGAAGTGGTAATACCTAAATGTACTTAAAATGGGACCATCTAGCACAGGATTATTTAAGCCATGAGTTTAAGGCCAGGGTAGGTGCTTTAAAAAAATCCAAACCAAACCAAGCTAAACCAAAAGATGGAACAATCTGTACAGACCTTTTTGTGACAAGTGAGTTTACTAGCTTGAAAGTTTTGAGCTCAAACATAAGGTTTGTCTCTCCTAGTCATTTTTAAAAATTACCCTACCAATGTGTGATGTTAAAAATCATCAACAACACATACTAGGAGTCTTTTCATCTGGGTACCTTGGGGAAAATAGCATGAAGTGACCTACTTGAATTTTCTCATTGACATTGTACAGTCTCTGATCCTAAGATGCCATCGCATACACACTACTCCACAGATCAATAACCTTTCATGGAGAAAAGACCCATTACATTTAGCATGCATATTGATTGCATGATACACCCTCATTTTAGAGACATTATAAAGTGGTCAGGAGGAGGAAGGGGAAAAGCATCTTAAAGCAGGGATAGAGGAGGAGTACTTGGAGAGAATTTGCTCTTGCAAAACTGGTTCAACCTAAAAATGACATAGAAAGGTTTTCCAGACTCTGATGGCAGGAAGAACAAGAAGACTTTAAGAGCTCTGGCAATCAGCAGACAACTAGTGTCCTATGCTCTGGCACTGTCTTCCCTCTGCTCACCTGTCTACGTCATCTACCTGCAGCTATTCATGACTCTGAACTTCTGCTGCACCACAGTTTCAGCTTTGACCTTTCATGGTGTAAACTTTGTATACAATACAGATATTTGGCATGGTTACTAGAATTATTCTTAAAATGTTTCATCTGAGCACTAATTGTCTCGGTTTGGGTTAGCTGTGTGTTAACCAGCTATCCCTCTTCGTCCAATCAGGTTTGGCTGTAGGCTCTTGGTCATTTAGTAAAAACATGGCCACATGAAGTCACTTAACAGGCACAAGTGAGCTAGAGTCTCTTAATACAGGAAGTGAGATAATGACTAACTCATTGCATGAAATTCAGGATCATGTGGGGAGATTTTCACATTCATTGATTTTGTAGTGAAGTGAGAGGTATTCACCCACACTTTGTTTTACATGTGAAAATGACCCAAATCATTATGTTTACTGCCCATTTATCTTGGACTTATTGTTTTAAATCATGAACTTGTATCTCAACAGGCACATAATCTAGATACTCTGTCGTTAAAATCATCAGATTTAAAGCTACAGGACATTAGGTTTATATAATATACAATTTGTGTGACGCATTCTTTTTACTTAAGATTTTTATTGAATCGCATACATACAATGAAACAGATCTTTTTACATCGCTTGTGGGAGTGCTGATTGTCAGAATTCTTTTAGAAAGCAATTTGAAGAATCTTAATGTGTCTATAACTTCATTCTGAATTTGGTTTGAGGCTTAGTTGAGCTGGTTACACAGTTGGTGCTAAATGGAAACTTGTTGAGAGATGAGTTTACATTTTGTTTGTTTTTTGCATTGTGCTTTTCCAAGCTTTGCTGTTTAACTTACTCTATTATGTATGGCTTATTGGTCCTATGTGCAAATGAACCATTTGGGAAAGCAGGTCCAAGTGCGTGTGTGTGTGTAGAGCATACAATTGTACTCAGACTTGGTGCAAAATGGAGCTTTGTGCTCAAGTTGGCCTGTGAATACAAGTTTACACGGTGAACCTTGGGACTGAAGGCAGACTTGGAAAAAGGGCGCCCACGAGAGGTGAAAGTTTCATTTTGTCTACTCATGGGTACAATTTTTATCATCCATCCCAGAACCTTCTTGATCTGACTCAACTCAAAATCATCTGCAGCCAGAACTCATCACCTTGAGTGGTATACAAGAGGCCTGACTCTTTCCTTCCACCCTGGCTCTTTGTCAGCAGAGAGGAGCTGTGTAGTGTGATATGTGTGTAATTCTATAGGCTTAGGAACTTCTCCCTTTTCCCCTCTCTGACTCACATCTTTTTAATAATATTCTTCTTATACCAAGCTGCTCCTATGGAGTTGTAATGTACAAAGTCTATCGGAAGATCACATGTGGGTCCTTCAAGGGCTAGGACAGCAGGAGATGCTATTACCTGAGCCGGGATGCCCCTTTCTAGCTTGTGTGAAGGTGGTCCCTGATCTTGGAGAGCATTTGTCACCATATATTGTTGTTGCATGCATCACGATGCGGATCGTACCTTGTTTACTGCAGGACACTGTTCCCAAGGCAACAGAGGGGGTTGCTGAATGTCAAGACTCTGCTTCCTCCTGGTAGCTGAGCTCAGGTAACCTGCCATCCTTACTTGCAGTTTGTCAGGAACTAGAAATTTTATGGAAGTGCAGATGCCTATGCAGAGAAATAACATTTTTATTTGACATGTTGAGTTTAGACATTTTTAAAACATAATGTGGAAATTCTTCATTGAGGAGAGCTCAGCGTATAACGGTAAAATTACCTTAAATCACTCTAAAATTCAATACTAACTTGAACTTAGAATTTTGATTAGGTTTCTGAGATCTTGATACATCTTTAACATCTGCCACAAGTGCCAGCAGCACTGGGCAGCTTCACATGACCCATACTGAAGAACAATTTGCTGAAGTCCACTGCAGATCTCATACTGGTACCTTCTTTTCTCATCAAGATCATTATACCTGTATGCAACAAAAGACAAGTTAGAGTTTTGGGGTTTGGGAAAGTTTGGGAAAGTGAGTAAAGCAAAGAAGACAACCATTTTGTTGATTGAGTTTAAAATGAAAATTGTAAGTAGGTCTCTGACAAGAATCAGCAGGAAGTTCAATTTACACATAGTCCTTACATTTTAATTCAAACTCATTTTCCAGGACTTTCTGCTAAAATTTGTATTTTCTAGGAATTGATGGTGGAGTGACAAGTTGATTCTCCTGGCCTCTAGCCAGTTCAAGGCTTTAGTATGTAAAATTCTTATTGGCTAAGGTTAAGGAGAAATATAGGCTTATCTCCCTATTCCAGGCAGTTCAGGGTTCCAAGAAGCCTTGGCCTGTGTCGCTTTGTCTCAGGGTTCCCACAGAAAGGCAGGCACATCTGGGTCTGGGGTCACGAGGCAGAGGACCAGCCTGGCAGGACGGCAGGGAGGCTTCCCATTACCCACCTGCTTTTATTGTCGGTTTCAACAACAAAGGGGAACTTTCACCTCGTCCCTGGACCTTGTTCTTTCCTGGAAGCGAGGAGGCTCTTGGCACTAGTCCATGCACTCAGGCCCACAGGGGCCGTGATCCTTGAGTCTTCTGCTAACCGAAGGTACAGAAGACGACCCCAGGACTTTCCCTGGGAATCACTCTGAGGCACTGAGGCAAAGCTGAAATTGCTCTGATAGTCTTTTATTGCTCAAGTTCAGGAAAATAAGAAGCTCTTGAACCCAAATGCCACACATACTCATAAAGTGCTCTTAACCCCATATTCTACATGGCGAGTTCAATGGAAACAACTGAAAAAAAGGGGGAATGTTATAGGGAAAAATGAATTCCTCAAATCAATATGCCATATTGTTTTAATCTTGCTCCAGTAAACAGTTTTGAAAAAGGTACATGTCTTCATTATTTCCTGCTAAGGGTGAGATGTTTCAGATTTTCCTTTGTGGTGGGCACAGGAAGAGACAGAGGAAGTGCCAATGTTTAGCCTGGAAAGTTGCTAAATATCTACTCTTAATGTCATTATTTTTTGACCATACAAAGTTGTAAAAGAGAACTTTATATTTTTTCTTAACTCCTGGGTAAGCCACACAAATAATTAAAATTCAAATAAAGATGAATGCATACAACTTCTGGATTTTTTTCCTTTTATGTGTAATGTATTTGATTTTAACCACTGCTCTCATATAATATTTTATATATAGATATAAAAACATGTTTTTATATGAAAATGCTTATTTTCTGGACATTTTTAAGTTAATGCTTTTCTGAGATTTTTATTTAGCAGAGATGATTTCAACAAAGTTCTGCAAAGCATTTTTAAACTTGCAATTGGAAGTGATTATATTTACAATGCTGACTTACTCTTCAGTTAAATGCATTAAATACTATTGTTTCCATGGCCCTTGCTGTGTCAAACTGTTATTTCTGGCTTTTTGTATAAGCACGAGGTCAAGAAGAATAGAAAACACCAAATAAATTTCTCAGCAGGAATTCCAGCTTCCCTTCTCATATATGCTCATACTTCTGAGTTCTAAGAAGAAAAGAAAATCTGGTAGGCTGATAAAATGGTCTGAATTTTGCTATTATTTCTGCTCATGGGTTTAAAAGCATTAAATGCATAGTATTCTATGCCATAGTGGATAGTTTTGTGTAGTAGATACCAACTAGTCTTCATGGCTTATAAAGAAAGAACAATTCTAAAGTGAAACATATTTTGATTCTTGGACTTGTAGTCTCTCTGAATTCTTTTTTTATATAGTTCTCCTACAGGAAAACAAACCACTACCACATCTTATTTCCAGATCTTTCCTTGGTTGGTGCTTTCTAAATTTTAATGTCTGAATGTCTTTAAGCATATTTAATCATTGTAATGTATAAAACAATGTGGAACAGTCTGACATTGTTTGTCTTTGTGTAGTTGAAAAAAACACAAAAATAAATTGTTTGTATAGTGCTGAAAATGGAGGTTGGGATTAAATTGACCTAAGGTTAATGATAGGATGAAGATCAACTGTCAAACAGCAAGAAAATGCTATATGGCCTTGGCAATAATTAATGCTGAGCAATGACTGGAGTCCAGATTATTGTAATGAGAGATGATATGCTGTTCTGACTGTCCAGAGGTCAATGTTACTTGGTTTCCTATGGTTCAGGGTAAATAAGAAGGACTTTCTAGCAAAAGCAGTGTAACTGGATACAATGAGCCTGTGGTGACCCAAGGTTCACGGTAGACATTGTTAGTATGTATAAAGAGTTTATAAAATATGTAGCAACCAATGTTTTATGGAATTCAGTGCCTTAATGGGAAATGGCAGGGAGGGAGAGACAGGGAGGTGTTTATATGACTGTAGAAAAAAAGACTTGAAATTATAGTTTGCAGAGCCATATGTTGGCTATCATCTTGTAATTGTAATGAATCTTTCTTGAATCCTTCATTTTCTGAATGGCACCATTCTTTTCATAATCTATCATTAGTTGTCCTTGCTCTGATAACGTATTACATTAATATATCATTAAGGCAATAGATATATTAGAGTAATACATTATCAGAACAAAGCTTTCTGCGAGTGATGTATTTCACAAAAGATGGTTCTATCTTGGACAGCAAAGGTCCAGAAGCAGAATTAGCTTGATAAGAGAGAAGGTGACTCCCTGTCGCATACTCTCAGGGCCTAATATTTGATTCCAGCTGTAGGTGATCCAAGTGTAAAGCACATTCTGCCTTCTGTTGGACTGTTGAGTCTTCATGAAAGTCCTTGGATATGGTGAATTTTTCTTTCAAGGGGTGAAAGTCTTCTATGAGAGAGGATTCCTCATGGGCAATAAACTGAACAATACTACTTTGTTTCTGGGAGGAAACAGATCATCTGGGAGGCCATGGCAAGGACTCACAGGTCAGGTGCTATCTCTACCATTTGCTGACCCAGGATGTCAGCTGTATTTGCGTTCCCTACCACCTCTCACCAAACACTAGTTTTCTCTCCACATTTTGTTAAGTCCTTTAACCTGGAACAGGTGCTTTCAGAATCCAACATTTGATCCATAAGTAAATAGAGCAAGTTTGAAAGATGCTCAACACCCACAGGGGAAAAGAATAACTCCAGAATTGAAGAAAGGACAAAAACAGAAAACCAATATGATTTATCCAAGATGGCCTTCTGTTCATTCCACACAACTGGGCTGGAGGAATGGTGCTCTGACAGAGCTCCAGTGTTTGCTGGGTCGTCTTTCAGAGGAAGGTCGGTTTGATTTTAATGACTTCTCTGTTGTCCTATTCTATTGATGATTGGTTTAGGAAGTCAGAATATGGGGAGGCTTGGATCTGCAGGGCTTGGGCTCTATGTGGGGATGTTGTCATGTTTACTTGTAGAGAGGGTCATGATTAATGCTATTGTTAGTTTTGGGGATTTTTATGGCAAAATTCTAATCACATCACAGTGATCTCTGATCTCTGTGCAGAAGTCAGATTTCTTGTTCACTGCCGCCTCTTGCAGCTACCAGGCATGACCTACAAAATGTCCAAGGAAAGGAACAGAATAGTTACAATAACTCAAAGGCAAGCTGGCTAGACACTGCAACTGATGGGAAGAATTCCATTTATCATGATGTGAGAGAATAGAGGGGTAACACTTTCTAGGTGGTGACCTCTTACATTTGAATGAACCTGAGAGGAAGGGTTATTCACCTATATTCTTTCCCTTTCAGAGTCCTCTCACAACCGTGAAGTAATTATTCTGTCCTTTCTTCCATCTCTTCCCAGGAGAAGTAATAATGTCACCTAATAAAAACCTAAAGAAGCAGCCAACACCTCGAGACAGTAGCCCCAATTTAAAGGATGACGTCCCATAGGGGTTTTCCTCTGGCAGTTGAACGAGGATTCGAGAGTGTCTAAGGAGGAGCATAATGTTTGCTAATGTGATTATACAGCAATTGGTGTGACTATTTGTCACATGGCCTTTTCCTAGACTCTTGGTAGGAGATCTTTGTTAACTACTGGCCATTTCCTAGCAGATGACTTAGATAGACAGATGTACCTTGTCTTAGTTACTTTTCACTCGTTGTCGAGACAAAATACCTGACGCCCAAAATTAGGGAAGGAAAGGTTTATTTTTACAGTTTCTCGGGAGTTTCAGTCCATAAGTTGGCTCCAAGATAGCGTGGCATGACAGGGCTACAGTTCATGGTGGCTGCAAGCCACAAGGTGCGCTGGCAAGAGAGAGAGGTAGAAGCGGAAGCAAACAAGAGGAAGACCCACCTTCCATTACACTGTATGTCGGCTCCACCCCTGGGCGGGTACAGCAAACCGAACACAAGCAAGCGCCAGACTCAGCCCCATCAAAAGTATGTGAGGACTTGGGGGGCAAAGCGTACCCAATACATACCTATTCTTTAATGAGTTGGACATCCCTCGATAGGTTGCCCTGTATTCCAGGAAAGGAAGTTAGAGAACTTCTGCTATTTCCTTGCCTGGAAGTTTATCACAAAGCAAAATATCACTCAATTATGCACCTCAAAGGGAAAAACTTGAAGCCAGCCTATTGCAAAATAGTAACAACTTCAAAGCAAAGACAGGGCAACAGGTTTGTAGGGAAAGACAGTTGTCTCATAAATGAACTTGAGTCTCATTATATGTTTATTTACCAGTGACCTTGCCACATTATCTTGAAAGATAAGAAAATAACTGAGTGCCATTTTTCACATTTTATATGAGTAGATTTAATCTCCACAAAGGCAACGATCTATCCAGTCCCTGAATTACCATAGATTAATTCATGGGTGTTAAATATTTTATAAGACACATCAATCAAAAAAGTCTAAAAGAATATATCCACTAATTAAAAATTTAACAATCAACACACACACACACACACACACACACACACACACACTGAGCCAGCCATGCCATTCATTGCTCAGGACATTGAGGAAAGATGAATAACTTCCATCAGGTCATCAAGTAAGATACCATTTATCAGCTCACTTAATAAATGCTTTTTGACGCTTTTAAATGTCAAAGCCTGTGTCTATGTGGTCCTGTACCGAGAGGGATTTACACATCAATACTCTTGTGCATTCTCTGTGCGTATAATACAAGAATGAAAACTGAGCAAAGTCCACTGAGAACTTGCCAGCATGTTACAGTAGTAGAAAAGTTATTTAAAAATAAAAAAAATTAATATGAGTGTCTTTTGGGAGTTTTCTTATAACACATTCTGAATTTGGAAGACAAACGAATTAGAAAGCTTGCAGCGTATGAGTATGTAGTGACTCACAGATATTACTGAGGGGAGGGCAAATTGTTTCCAACTTCCTAGGGCAATTTGGTAATGCATGTTTAAACCCTGATAGTATTCATTTCCTTTGTCCCAAAAATTCTACTTACAGGACTTTATTTGTTTTTAAATCATGGAGGTTCCTAGATTTAGCAACAAGAATATTCATTTTTAGCATTATTCACAAAAGCCAACTTTTAAAATAGTCTGTATGTTCAAAAATACAGGATTGTGTCAGTCTCTTACAGAACAGATGTACAGTGGAAGCCAGTGCAAACTTCTAGCAATAAGTGTAAGACATACTTAATGATTTTGTCAGATAAAAGAACTATGCTCCTGAACAATATTACTGAAACATTTCTTTTTGTTTAAAAAAAGTTACACATGAGAAATCTTACACACTCCAATTTCTTTCTACATGTAGGTGGCAAAATTATGCAGGGAGATACAACTCAACAAAAATAATAATTATCTGTGTGACACAATTATGAATGATTTTATTTGATTTTTGCTTATTTGTGGTAGCTTCATTTTCCAAGTTGAACTGTATAAATCTGATAATGTGCCAGCAATGTGCTTGTTAATAATAGTGCATTTGTGGGTAAAACCCATGTCAGTGTGATTGGGGCGAGGAGTGGAAAGGAGGTAAACGTGGAGATGTGAACAGAAGCCAGAAGAGCCTAAAATGCTGAGCCAGCAAACAAGATATTTTCACCACACATGCTACATTTGATTAGAGTTGTATAAAATTGAACCATTGCTATAAAAAATATTGACAGTTTTTCTTTACATTGAAATTTGGGAGTACTTAAAATCTCTCCCAACTCAAAAACCATTATCAAGAATCATGCACTTCCAGGGTTTGTGGACTGACTGGTTGGAAGTCGTGTTTACTCGTGGTCACATGGCAGGGCCACTTTAGCTGCCACCATCCTTTATAAATGCTCCTTACAGCATGGGAATGTCTGTGAGCGATCTGATGGCTTCTCTTCTATTATTTTAACATTTGTTGCTGTTATAATTTAAAATATTCTTTATATGCTACCTATAACGCTGTAACAAGGTCATCCAAGAGTTCATTAAGTAGTAGAGCTGTAAAACACTCTGGAACTCAGAGACTTTGGAATGGATGTGCTAAATCTCTAATGAGAAGGCTACACAGCCACCACAGGGCTCTGTGCTCTTAATTTAAGAGGGAGTATTTCAAAATATTAGAAAAAGTACACGGATATAAAAAGCAGTGTTAAAGCAAATGTACGTTACAAGGTTTGCAGAGTTATGCACTCTAAGATTGCGTTCCCGGTCCTGCATACACTTTATATTCAGTCCTGTGGGAAAAGTAGGTTTGAACTGTGTAAATTTTGAATTATATGCTATGATTTATCCAGGAATGCATTCTTTGTATAAAATGCAATCATCTTGCACAATGGTTTGCGTGTGCGGGCGTGTGTGGAGGGAGGGGGTGGGCATGGAGGTTGTTGACAAAAGGGTGACATGAGTTTTAGAGGGCTACTTAGGTTTCTACCCAATTAGGAGAATGAATTGGAGAGAAGAGAAGTTGGAGTTAGGGAGACAACTGAAAAGGGGCAAGAAGGAATTGAAACTGGTGAAGGAATTAATGCAAGGCACTGGGGCAATCAATTTGCATGAATCGTGTGGCTTACCTTTCACAGCCTGAGAGGCGTTATTTCTTCTGGACAGCAAGAAAAGTTAATCAGAGGTCCCCAAGAGGCACGCATGGAAAGACTCCTTTATTAACTCATCAATTTGTGTTTTTTGTTCTTTTGATTATTCCAAAGAGAAAAATTTAATTACAAAAGTAATGTATTCAAAAAAAGTAATGTATGCTTAAAAAGTCAAATACTGAACAAGTGGGGGATAATATATATATATATATATATATATGTATATGTATACATATGTATGCATATATATGTATATTTTAAAAATAAAATAAAAATGAAAAAGCAAGAGAAAATGAAAGTTCATCATACTCACCTCCTCAAATCATTCAATTCTAATCTTAAAAGATAATCACTACCAATCATTTGGTTATGACCTGAAATTTTTGTACATGGAGAGAGAGATGAATAATTCGTACCAGCTCTTCAGTAACATGTTTTCCCTACATTCAATCACATGTTATGAACATGGACCACTTTATCCTTTAAAGAAAGCTTTATTTTTCAGAAAAATTTTAGTTTCACAGCAAAACTGGGTGAAAAGTACAGTGTTCCCCCACTAATTGATATCTCACCTCACAGTGCTACATGTGTTGCAATCAATAAACCTATGTGAGCGTGGCATTATCTTCCTAACTCCATAGATTTACACTAGAGTTCAACCTTGGTGTTGTACATTCTATGGGTTTGGACAAATGTATAATGTAGTTACCACTGAAGTAGCATACAGAATAGTTTTATTACTCTAAACATCATGTTCTCCCTATTCATTCATGTCTTCCCCCCAATCCTCGGCAACCGTTAACTTTTTAAAACTCTCTCTTTAGTTCTACCTTTTCTAGAGTGCTATATGCTTGAAATTGAACCTTCTGTGCCTTTTCAGATTGTACTGTACCACTAATAATATAGCGTCTTCCACATCTTTTCATGGTTTGCTAGTTCCTGTCTTTTTTAGTGTTGAGTATTATTCCATTGTCTAGATGTACTACAGCTTATTGATCCACTAAGTAGTGGACATCTTGGTTGCTTCTAAATTTTGGCAATTATGACTGAATCTACTCTACACATCTGTGTGCAGTATTCTGTGTGGAAATCAATTTTTAAGTTGTTAGGTAAGTGCAGAGGAGCGTGATAGTAAGATCCTATAGAGAATGTATGAGTCAGTGCTTACTAGAGAAAAAGGTTTAATGCAAGATATACAAATCCGCTATATATATAAATTTACAAGATTGGGAGTCAGGTGTGGAAGAGTGCAAAGGGTTTGCCTGCAAGCTGGAGAAATGAAGGATCCAGTTGAAGGCCTGGAGCTCATGATAGCATCCCATGCAAGTCTGTATCAGGAGGGTAGAGGGTCTGTGATGAAAGGCTGAAGAGTCTGTTGTGGAAGCCAGGAGGTGATGTCCAACATGAAGGTGAAGACTGGAGCTCCTCCAGAGAAACAGAAGTGAGCCTTCCTTCTTCATTTCCCATTCTAGCCACAAACCTCCTTAGGGTGGGTCTTCCATACCCAGTACTAGGCTGAGACAATTTAATTTGGGTGTTTCTTACTCAAGTTGACACCATCAGTTAACTGTCATGGTGAAGGTCCATTTCATTTGGTAAGAAACCATCAAACTGTCTTCCAAAGTGTCTGTACCATTTTGCACTCCTGAAGCAGTAAAGGCACTGTGTTCTTGTTGCTCCTCATATTCCCCAGCATTTGGTCAGTGTTTTGGATTTAGGTTATTCTAATAAAGTGACCTCTAATTGTTTAAATTTGCAGTTTTCTCATGACATATATAATGTTGAGCATCTTCCTTCGTAGGCTTACTTTCCATCTATATGACATCTTTGGTGGGGTGTCTGCTAAGGACATTGGCCCACTAATTAATCAGGGTTGTACTTTTTATTATTGGATTTTATGCTTTGTTTGTATGCTTTGGATAAGAGTCCTTGGTCAGACTTATCTTTTGCATGTATTTTTTCCTAGTCTGTGGCTTGTTCTTTCACTCTCTTGACAGTGACTTTCCCCAGACAGGAGCTTTACATTTTAATGAAATCTAGCTTCTCAATTATTGTTTTCAGGGGTCTTGCCTTTGGTGTTGTATCTAAAGAGTCATCACCATAATCAAGGACACCTAGATTTTCTCCTATGTTATCTTCTGCTAGTTTTGTAGTTTTGTGTTTTGCATTTAGGTCTAAGATCCATTTTAAGTAAATGTTTGTAAAGTATGTGTCTATGTCTAGATTAGTTTTATTCTTGTATGTGGCTGTCTAGTTGTTCTCTACTTGTTGGAAAAACTGCCTTTGCTCCATTGTATTATTTTTGCAACTTCATCAAAAAAAAAAAAAAACACCTGACTGTATTTATTTGGGTCCATTGCTGGATGATTGATCTATTTGTATATTCTTTCATCAATATCATACTATCTTGATAATTATAGCTTTATGGTAAGTTGAAAATGGGTAGTGTCAGTTCTCTAATCTCAATCTTGTCATGCAAATTGCATTGGCTATTCTTGGTCTTTTGCTTCTCTGTATAAATTTTAGAATCATTTTATTGATATCT